>VXBW01007204.1:45924-57565 GCA_013400375.1 Thinocorus orbignyianus
TGGAAATGGTTCGCCCGGTCTCGTTGAGGCGTCCCTCGCGTCCTCTCAGCCCGGAGAAGGGCGGCAGCGGGAGCGTCCTGACAGTGCTCGGGCAGAGGTGGTGGCGAGGGGTCTCCCGGAGGAGGTTTTGGGGAAGGGAGGCGCGGATCGGGGGGCAGTGCTGGAGCAGAGGGGTTCTTTGGAAGGCAGGAGGCAGCAGCCCTGCTGGGCACGTGTGGGGACACTGCCTTGGGCTTCTCCTGGCTGCCAGCAGCTCCAGCCTGGCGCTCGCTCCGCAGCCTCTTCAGGAGGATTTGTCAGGCGTGCTTCCAGCCCAACTTTGCTCAAGAAAACTTACGAATGCCATGATTATGTAATAGTTGTCTTTTTTGCTTTATTTATTTATTTATTTATTTTCAGTTAAACCTCGATAGGGTAAATTTTGAGGACAGGCATGTAACCTGTGGGCCATTGTTTCAGACTGCAGGGCAGCTGACAAGCGTGTATGCAGGACTGTATTCTGCGTAGTTCGGTGGAGTCCTCATGTTTTGTATTTGGCAGTTGCAGAAGCCCTTCTTAGAAGAGATGATAAAAACCCAGCTTGTTCTTTTTCTTGGTCGGAAGGTGGGGATATATACTATTTCAGAGCGTGCTATAAAAGCTGCTGCTTCCTGAGGTTATAGTGTGGATAATGTGAATAATGTGAAGAGGATGTGAAATGCTTAAATCTCATTGTATATGGGAGTGAATCACTGCAAAATCATAGTGATGTCTGTGGAGTTGAGTTTTGTTTCCATTATATGGAGCAGTACCAGTGAGAATAAGTCACTAATAAACTATTGCTGTTCTCAGTAAGTGAGTAGTTGGAGTTCACAAGTGTTGAAACAGATATTTAGGAACTTAGCTATAGCCCAGCTACCCTGTGTGAACAACAGGGAGGAAAATTCTTTGCTGAGTTTGCTGTTAAGTGTCAATGCTGTGTGAGAGGAAGAAATACTGCCATGCAAGTAAATGGGAAGGTAGGCATAAAAAACACTTGGAAAAGGCTTTATTTGAGCAATAGTGTGCATAAAGTGAAAAGCTGTCTCCGGATGAGCTTGAAAGATTGCAGGATTTTCAGAGAGACTTGTGCTTGATTGTCTGGAATCTGAAACAGGTCAGAATTCGTGACCTGTTTCAGTTTTGAATTTTTCTTGGTAAGATCCCGGACTTCAGGAAGGGAACACAGAAGGTGGCTTGATCTCAGGGTGAGTCATTGCTTCTGAAACAGAAGTTTTCTAGACCACTGTAGGCTGCCTTTGCCTACTGGTTCACCATGGCCTCTTTGCTGATAGGTTGGATGTGATTTCCACAACTGTGTGCCCAAGACAGTTATCTTCTTGCACAAGTTTGGTTGTTTTTTTTTTTTTTTTTTTTTTTTTTTTTTTTTTTTTTTAAAGTCTTTGCAATAGGTATGATGCCGTGAAACTGAAGTTGGGGAATGTTACTGTTAGCTTTGTTCTTAAAAGCTGCATGCATCTAAATAATGTTGTCTGCATGGAACATGGCAGAAGGGAACTCTGCTTCCTGATTTAAGTGTACATGCTTACTACTATAAGAACACAGATTTTAGCGTAGAATTTTGCTTTCTAGAGACTTGGGAATACTTTGTTCCTGAAGCTTTGAAGAAGGGCGTGTTAAGCTAACCTTGAAGTTGTTTCCTACTTAACAGGACGTTACCAGCCAGAGCCCTGCTTCTAAAGTCCTTCTTAAGGTAGCAGGTAGCTGACCCTGCTGTAGTCCCTGGTGAATAAAACTTGGTTTTCCTTATACTTCTTGAAGCTCAAGGAAGTGCCAGATACCATGTTTATCTCTACTTTTTTCTTGATTTATGCCTCATTGTCCTGCAGTGGTGGCATGGCGAGGAAGTGATATGAAGTATAAATAGGTCTTTGATTTATTTTTTTTTTTCCCTCCCAGCTAATACAAGTATAGCAGTTTGTTGTTTTTGAGATTTTGTTTTTTCGTTGTTTTAGTTATTTATTTTGTTTTAAAAAATCCACCAACGTGGATTGGAGACCTAAGCTTAAGCAGCTGTATTAGTGAGATAGTGTTATAGGTGTGCTCATCTGGGAAAACAAATAGCTATTAAACTCTGGATTTTCCTGTACAGTGTTGCTTCCTGGGTGCGAGAGTGCCTGTGGTCGTCCGCTGTTAGGAAACAGTTTTCTGGGTGCTGCGTGATCAGAGTGGAAGAGCCCAGCTATGGTGTGCCCAGTTGTGAACTCAGAATGTGATATGCCATCAGCACCTAAACCACTGTATGACACTGAATTCACCTACTAAAAGTACTCATACTAGTATTATTTTTTTTTTAGCAGGTTACAAATCTAGAACATAAATGCTTAACTTTAAGGGCAAAGTAGCACTCCCAGCCACTGCAGAGTCTTCAAGCAAAACTTTAAGCCTTCTCTCTCCCCCCCTCCACTGCCTAAAGATTACTTAAAATAGTGGGCCAGATCTGCTTCCCATTAAGTTCACTCTGTGCTGCCCTGGTTTTTCAAAGTCTTAAAGCCAGCTTAATTGGTTACTTGGGGATTCCCTATCCATTAAAAAAAAGGCAACCCAAAACCAACCTTGGCCTTTGTGTATGAGATGGTTGTGGCCAGGCAGAAAGGATCATGATCAAGAAGTATCTAGAGGCTAAAAAAATGCCTTGTTTGGCCACCGTCAGCCAGACTAAGGATTATACACAGATCTGGGAGATATTCGGTGCCCTTACTGGTTAACTCTAAGGCTTATATTAAGGACAGCTCGGCCAGTTTAGGTAATCTGTGCCTCAGCTCTAAACTAAGCAATTAAAGAAAATTTAGGTAATGAAGGTCTGATGATGCAAACTGTACTCTCTTGAACCGCCCAAGCAGGGACAAACACTGTATAGGCCGGCTTTATCAGCTTGGGCAGTTTGTCTTCAGAGCTAATGTCAAAATGAAACCAGCGTCATCTTTAACTTGAAAGCTCTTTAGTACTGATCAGTACTCTGTTTTAAGTACTCAAACTTTCAAAGAACTTGCTAGGAGTGTATTTCTTTCCACCAACAGCTTAATATAATAACATACTTAAGAACAAATAATAGAACTCTGCAGCACTGGCTGTTTTCTCTCTCGTATTTATGTTGAGGACTCTTGGATGGTTTTGTTTGATAATTCCACCCTGGAAGAAGAGTGTCAATGGTGAGAAATGGTAGTAGCTGCACTCCCATGGAGACTCTGAGAAGCCTGGAACAAGCCAGTATAGTGCCTCTTTCACCTTAAAAAGTGAAGAATATGTTGGGAATATTGGATTGGGAAGGGGTCATGGGGGTACTTCCTCTCATGAAGGATGATGGTTTTTAAAACGTCCTAATCTGACTTGTATGGTTGTGTCTCTTTGAAGAAGTAGATCTTGCTCAACTGAAGAGCATAAAAATTGAACTCCTTTTGCGAGCTTATTCCAAAGGCCTGTGCTTTGGCATGTAGCTCATCTGTTTTTCCTGGTTTGGCCTCTGCTATTGTAAGAGCACATCCCCATCTTCAGATAAGGGACAAACTATTCCAGCAGCTCAATGAGAAAAGGACCACAGGGAAATCAGACATGGCTAGTAATTTCTTCTTTATTAAATTAATTGAGGTTGCTGTATCTGCTTTTGAGGTTCTGAAGTTCTTTATTTCGAATAAAATTTTGTTTTGCTTGTGGGTATACCTGTTGAGAGGTTTTACTTTTCTCTGTGGCCACCTATTGAAAGTAAGATATGCACTCTGATTTTATACTGCCTGTGTTGTTCTGATATGGCTAATTTTTTATTGATTGCATTTTCGTATTTCTTATTTGGCTTCTTTGAGCTTCCTTCATTTATCTGTTTGAAACCCTTGGTTGACCGTGACCGAATTTGAAAGTCAGATTAAAAAAAAAAAAGCATAGCTCAAGTCTTTATTGGTTTCGTGGAGGGGAAAAGAAGTATACTTAGTGTGTTCCAAATAAACTTTCTTATTTAATGTTCACTCTGGTTAATTGATGTGCTGTCCCTCCTCAGAGTGAGGGACGAAAGGTGCAGGGGGTATGGGAAAAGGTAGGGTTATTGTGGAAAGTACCAGATGCTTCTTAGGGAGAGAGAGCTGACAGACAAACTCCTGGGAGAGCTAAGTACCTATGAAGTGAATTTATTTGCCTCTTGCCATTTGCCTTTTATTTTCTGTGAGTTATTTTTTTGGAGGGATGGGGTGGTGGTATTTATTGTGTATAAAGGGATGGAAAGAAAGAACAAAAGCGAAGGGTCAGTTGTTTTTTTTTTTTTCTTGAGGTTTTGATTTTCTTCTGTATATTGAACTGCTGTTATTCTGCTGTGGAAAGCAGCATCTGATATCTTTTAATGAAGCCTTTACTTCGAGCAGTGGAAGTTACTGTCCTTACAGGCACAGCTGTGTTGGTAACTGTAGCTAAAAGCTTACCATCCACCATATGGAAAGACAGTTCTACTTCATATGTAAACTTAAAGGGCGATAGATTGCTTCTTGTAGCTCCAGTAAATCTGTGTGAGAATGATGACTTCGTGGAAGCATGTTTGATTCTGCAAATGTATGTTCTTCCTTTGTTGACATTTTGTTGCTAGTATGCTTGGAAAAACCTCTAGACCTGATGGGTTTGTTAGAACTGCTGGAGACCAGTGACTTGGTTTGGGTAAAATTTCTTGGGCCTCTCTCTTGGCAAAGAGGTTGCATGTTGAAAGAGAAGAGGAACCTAATTGCTTCTTGGCAGACCACACGTTACGTAGCAACATGGGCCAGTATGACTCAGCATGTGAGTAGGTGATAAGCATGTATGATCTTATGCCTCCTGTCTTGTTAAGTAAGGCTCCTATAGCTTGCCTAACTGAAAGGACTTGCAATAGCGAGGAAAGTTTCAAATAAGTAATAGGGCTTCCTCTTCTGGTGTTGCACCGGCACAGAAGATGGAGGTAAGGTCATGGTTGATGTCATCACACTGACAGGAACAGAGCCTGACAGACCAAATCCATCTGGTGGGCAGTGATTGTAACGTGTGCTGTTTCTTCTGGGTTCATAGAAACAGTATTATGCTTGCAGGAGCAGAAATGGGGCATCACTGCTCTTGTTTTGAAAAGAGGGTGAAATTTTACAACAGAAGACCTGAGAATTGACTTTCAGAGGTCAACCTGTGCTGCTGTTGGTATGTGTTCTAGTTAGAGTCTGAACTCATCTTTCTGTTGTAGGTAGTCAGAAATGTGAGAATTTGCGTGCGAGTGTTGAAATTTTTTTCTGCTTTTCTAAGCCCTCTCAGGCTCAAAAAAAATTTCGGCTAAACCAGTAGTATGGAAATGCCACAGACCTGTGGACTTACACCCAAGTATCAGGTGCTAAAAGCAAGATTTTTCTTATCAAGGAAGTGAAGACTTGCCTGTCATCTTATTCTGGATTAAGGAAGCAACGCTGTTACCACAGAGTAAGGCAAGATAATGGAATACCTTGGACCTTAGTAACAGTGATATTTTTTTATTATGATGAGGTGAGTGTGGTATGCTTTTGTTCTACTTCTCTTCTGCATTCACTGTGCAATAGAGTAGCAAATAAACTTTGCTAGCCAGTGTTTGGGTGTGCAGCACTGCTTTAATTTCTTGTCCCCAGGATCCAGCATCGTGTGCGCTCTTGGTCTCCGGAAATCCTCTTATTGGAGGATGTACAATGACAGTCTGTCATCAAAACAGGGAGGAGATTTGGAGGAAGCCTGTTTCTGAAGATGGTAGTTTCTGTGTTTGGCACCTATTGGCAGTACTGTTTGTTCTAAGAAATGTAGTGTTTAGTAGGTGAGTAGTAATACTTGGCAGTAGCTGATAGTAGGTTGTCAGAAGAAAGAAGAAATATTCCTGTAAGCTTTAGTTGAGGGGAAGTGTGATTATAAAGGTAGAATATGTCACACTGTCTTATATTTTCACCAAACAATAATGGACTGGGGAGAAGATGCTTTATCTGGGTTCTCTCCTTTATCCTAATACAGTGGGGCAGCTACCTAAGCTTGCTATGTCTTTCCTTTTTTTTCCTACTCTGCAAATTTAGTAAGCTTCTGAGGCTCTAGCAAATTGCTTCTTTGATTTAATATTTTAATTATTAAAAAAGAAGTATGAATAGCAATATACTGTTAAATGGCTACTCTAAGGTCCTGTGGCAAAACCTAAGCTTACTGCTGAAAATAATGCACAGATGTGGAATTGCCAGATGTGGAATTGCCAGATGTGGCTTTTATGAGAGGCAAGCTTATACAGATCTTTAAAGTTCTTGTAGCTTACTTGGCTAAAGGTGCTGAAGAAACATGTCAAAAACCAAAGGATTCCATGTTCTCAATAACACATTCCCACTGTAGTTTGGGCAGACAGTAACGTGTCATTAAAAACCAGTTATGAATAATTACTTTGAAAAGATTCATAGTACAGAATGAGAAGTGTAAGTGCTTCTTGACTTCTATTTTAATGAACTGTAGCATAACTGAATACTCTGATGTATGGTTTGTTAGGGCCTTCCCAGCAAAAAAAAAAAAAATTTTTGGAAAGTAACCCTATTAACTGCATTTGAGGGAGAATAGGGGGCAGGGGCTATTTGAGCCATTTTCATTTAATTATTGTATCTTTACATCTTTATCATGTGTTAATCATGTTTATTATTACATTCTTTGTCAAGGGAAGCATGATAAGCATTGGAACTGAACTTTGGAGACAAAGCAGTTTAACCGAATTTTAAATTTCAGTGTGTGACTTAGACCAGAGGAAGAACTTCAAGGTAAAACTCAGTGGCTTAAAGGTAGTATTAAAGACCACCTAAATCTGTGCCTTGTCCAGATGGAGAATCTTAGCATGAAAAACATGTGTAACTCTGGAAAATCCAGTTAAATGTGTCTGCCTGTGTACTACTGCTTGACACGACTGAAGTAGCTGGCTCTGTTAAGAAGTGTTGTACTGAGCTTAAGCAAAATCTCTTTAAAACCTTGGGAAAGAGAGATTCAGCAGCAGCTCAGTGTCTGTGTCTTTTTTAATGTAATTTGGATTAAAGAGCTATATATGGCTATAGCTCCCTCTATCAGTGGAAAATATGGCGTAGCTCATGGCAGATCACTTCTAGAAAATGGAATGGTTAGTCTCACACTTTGTCAAAGTGGTGCAACTTCTTCTAAATGTGAACTATATAAATTCAAGTCCTGCTAAGTAGAAGGGATGGCACAAGTTATGTAGGTGGGTTTCAGACTGAACATATTTCTCCGTAAATGAACAACAAAGGAGTGTTAAGGTCCAAGTGAAAAAAAAAAAAGATATTATGATGGACTGTTTGGAAGTCCATTTTGCAGGAATTTTTATCTTCTGTTTGAGTCAGTTAAATGCGAAATAAATGCAAGTTGTCCCAACTTTGTACTTTTTTGTAAACTGGAAACAGAAAACTAGGGTCATGCCAGTGTCACAGATCGGGCCTCAGGTAGGATCCACCTCAAAGTCATATTCTGTATTTATTCTCCTCTTCTGCACTTCAGAGTGGAAAACTCCTAACCGTTTTCTCAATTTTGGCTTGTTGTGAGTTTGTCCATCGGAGTAGTCAAAAAGTGAGCTTCTGGCTTTAAGTAGCGGCATGCCTGAGTAAACAGGAGGATGTTTGCCTCTCTAAGGGAAACCAAGCAAGTAGTTACTAGAGAGGCTGTGTAGCTCTGTCTCCATGTTGCCTTGTTTTTGGGTTTCATGCTGAATCAACTGAGCAGTTCAGCTTACGGGTGTGTTACCAAAAGTGACTGCACTAGTGCAACTGGAGAAGCAGTAAAAAAGAAGCATGGGGACAAGGAGGACTAGAGAGGGGTGGTAGTAAGGGGCTTGCGTGCTTTCTCTGAATGGTCTAAGCGTTGCAAATGTAGTTTGCAAACTACTTCAAGGGCCTGGAGAATAAATCTTATATAGAGTAGTGGAAGGAGCTGAGACTGGTTTGAGGAAGAGGAGGCTGAAGGGAGACCACATAACTGTCTACAACTACTTGAAAGGAGAGAGGTTGGTGCTGGTCTCTTCTCACAGGTAATAGTCATAGAACAAGANCCCACGTAACTTTCCTGATGTGTGTTGCTTTTGTGTTTGTGGAAGTTACAAGGGCTGCTGTTGCAAGGACAAGTGGAGTCTAAGAGGGGGAAGCGGAGGTTATATCTTTTTGCTTCAGTTGTCTCTAAAGCATGTTACTGCTGTCTGTGGCTAGAAGTCAAACGCAAAATTTTGTCTTTGTTTTTTTTTTTTTGTGTGTGTTAGTTTTGTTCTGTGCTGCAGGGGCAACAGAGTGTGCGGTTTTATGCTGGGAAGGTAAACTTTGCGTGAGTTTTGTCTTGGGTATCTGTGTAGGTCATACCTTAGATTAGCAGTTGGCCTCTTCAGATTATGTAGGTAAATTCTGGAAAACTACGGAATTTACATTCTAATAGTTGCAGAAACTAGCCTAAATTACATATTTCTTACTTTGAAATCTCACCGTTTGGTAAGTGCTTTTTGAATGGTCTGAAGAAGTAATTAAAAAGTCCTAGGTGAAATTAAAAAAAAATATATTGCAGTAACCTCCACAAATGATTAAAAGCTTTCTAGTCAGTAATGACTGTGGGCAATAGTAAAAATGGGTATGGGCACCAGCAATGGGCAGAAATCAGTTGGGAGATAAATAGCTCCCTGGCAGCCTGGGGTAATTGTCCGGCTGATACTTATTCTTTCCAGAGTTAAAAGCAGTACCCTACGCCCTGTGTAAGGGATTCAATTTTTCTGGTTTTGTGTCTCTGAGTGCTGATGGGAGTAAGCAATATGCAGGGGTTCTGTACTTCAGATTGGACCTGACAGTCACGAGGGAGTTTGTTCTGCATGGTGTCAGTCAGGAGGACCAGTGCCCCAGGGACTGGCCTGGGTGTAAAGGAACCAGTGCTTTGATTACCTGTGAGTATGCCGTGCAAAGCACTGAAAGAAGGCTGTGACCCTCTTGTGAGCAGTTGCCTAGAAGCGTTGACATGCTGTAACCTTATGTTTGTGGTAAAGTGACCCCTTGGGCAGAAACAGTGACGAATTTGGTAACAACCGTGTATTTACTCTGTCCTTGTTATTGCATTCCAGAACTTCCAAAGGCTATAAATTCCTCATGACATCAGTAAGCTGCACTGGGAGTGTGTGTGTTGGGGGAGGGAAACTGCACCTTTCTGATAAGCTTCAGTGCCTAAGTAAATGATACAACTTCCACACTGGGAAATGTATGCTGCATTTGATGCACCTGAGCAGTCTGTTTGGAGTCTCTTTGGATTCTGCAGTGCCTGAGAAAACACCATGCTCCCCTTGGGGACAAACTGGATGAAGAATTAAAGCGTGGGGGAGTGTCCTAACTGAAGAATGAAAGCCATTGACACTTGGCATATTAAGAAAACTCAAGAGGGACATTCATAGGTTAACTCTCACTTTATGTTAATGAAATTTGAAGGTGGGCGTTACTTGTGGTACTTTTTTGGTAAGGGTTACCTGCATAACTTCAGATAAGAATTTGTTTTGTTTGTGCTTGCCTGTGAGTAGTCTAGGAAGAACTAACACTTCAGCTTACTGCCTGGTTAAGTCAAGATCTGATTCTGCTTAGTGTAATTTAATTTGACACTTGGTCTGAATGTGGCACTGTATTTCTGTGTTAGATGCTTGTCTGACTTGCTTCCTTTCTGGTGGAAGGACAAAAAACTCTCTAGAACACACATAAATCAGCTAATAATTTGTTAAGCTTATGCTAGGAATGAAATAAGGTTGCTGTGTCCTTAAGAGGATGTTTTTCTATTAATTAAAAAAATCTGGTGGTTTCTCGGAGAGATGGAAGGTAGCCTGTCTGTCTTGCACTGATGGAACAAGCTGTGCTCTGGACAAAAGTCAATGCTTTAATCCTGTATTACAGACACTTCTGACTGTACATAATGTTGGCTTCTAAAGCTCTGCTGTTTTGTTGTTGCAGTTAGTACTGCTGGTGAATCAGAAGATATCCATAGAGACTTTCAAGTTCTGTAATGAGAACAACATTATTGTTAATAGGGTTGTTGGAATTACTGTTATTGCAGCAGGACCTTCTTTTAAAAGGAAATGAAGCAGTTAAGAAAAATAACTTAAATTGCTTTTCAATGTGAAATAGAATTTTGTGGTGCTAAACATGCAGCAAATGCTGTTGCATTCTGTGCAAATGAGTAACCATCTGTAGTGTCTACACCATGTGTAGTCAAGAGGACATTTAACCCAAGGGAAACAAGGGGAGGTTAATACTCAAAATGCTCATATTAATGCCCCACCCCCTCCTTCCTGCCTTTTTAAAAATTTTATTTTATTAGTTTTAGGCAAAGCTGGCACCTAATTATCTTTAAAATAAGGTAAACTTGTTTGTTCCCAGTTTGGGGTCATCTCTGAAAAGTATTAATATCAGTAGTTTCAAGGCGGTGCCTCTGTAATGAGACTTATTTAAGATTATTGATTAGATTGTACTTGGTAAGTTTTCTGGAACACTGTCAAAATGTTCCAGGGAGACTGTAATTCATAAGAGGTGATGCTTTTGTATGGGTAAATCTGCAGTAAGTGCATGGTGAACCTATTAAATAATTAGGATTTTCTTGGTAGCTTTAGAAATCTGTGGAAACAGTAAGCATCATGCATCTGTATTTGAAATTGTAAAGTTCAGGACAACAAAATGTGCTCTTCCTCTTAGCTATTTATATTTTACCCTTTTTTTCTTTACTGGGAAGTGGTCTCTACTGCATCTACTTCTTTCTTATGCTGATTCAAGACTGACTCAATTTGTAATTGCAGCTTGACTTACACTGTATCTTTCTCTTTGATCCATCTGGGTATGTATGAGATTTTCTTTTTTAAAAAATGAAAAAAAAAAATTTTTGTCTTCAACACAGTAGATTGCATGATAAAAGCTCGGGTTTGCTGTGGTGTGAGGACAAGAGAGACTGGAACTGAAGTTTTGCGGCTTCTGTCTGAAAGCTACCCATTATATTGCTTAACATTAACTTGATTGTGGAATTAGAGACCTCATCAGAGCATGGAAACTTGTATTCTAACTCAAGATCTTTGCTGGAGAAGCGCTTGGAAATTCAGTAAACACATTTAAATATCAACTGCAAATATTTTTTTTTTTTTCATATATTTTTCTACAAAAACCCATCAAATGGTGGCAAACCTCTTATGCCCAGACCTGACAGAATTAGATGCTAACTCTTGTAATGATGAGAATATATTATTAGTAGTTTTGGTAAACTTCACAAATTTTATCTAATGGCAAACTGATGGAAAGCACTGATACTACTCTTGCTTGCATTTTCATAGGTGAGCATTTCTCTTCATGATACAAGCACAGCTGATGGTATATGAGAGACCTCACATTCTGTTCACCTGTGCTACTGGATAAAACCGCAAGTTTATTATTAAAAAAGAAATTATTCATGTCCTATTTTTTAAACCACTTCCAGTTGTACCAAACACCAAGCAACAATAATACAACCTATGAAGTATGTGAATGCTGTAGCAGGCAGAATCACAGAATCACAGAATCACCTAGGTTGGAAGGGACCTTTTGAGATCATCTAGTCCAACCAATGGGGGGGGAATTAAAAAAAAAAC
>VXBW01007204.1:65722-86925 GCA_013400375.1 Thinocorus orbignyianus
CCTTGATAATTTTTTTTTTTTTTTGAGGGAAAGGATGGTATGGGCTGAATTACATAAGACAAAAGGACAAATGTAGTTAGGTGTACCTATAATTGTAAAGAAATTTGGAAAAAAACATCAGGATTGAAAGCATCTCAAAGTGTATGTGCTTGGTAAATATACAACTGACTCCATAGATTGCCATTCTTTGCAATATCTTAATATGTGGGCTTTCCAGGGAGAGGAGTTACTGTTAGGTTTGTGCTTTTTCAAATTTTTCTTTAGCACCTACAAAATAAAGCTGTGACAAGGCAGGTAAATGTGGTATTTAATTCTGGCTAGTGTTATTTCACCATTGTCTTAAGTGGTCTCACTTGTCTGTTGAATCAGTGTGCAACCTTATTCATGTTTTGATGTTATGTTGATATATTTGACATAAGGCGCTTTTTTTATTTTTCCCTTCCCCTTGCCCAAGTTTGTATGAACTCCAAATTATGGCATTCCTACGTACTATTGTACTTAGTTTTCTGAAGTTGTGGTGTTGTTAGTGGGAAGAATATGGATGGTTAATACCTTGCTGAGTAATGATATCATAAATCTGGATCTTAAAGGAGTAGTTGACATTGACCAAATTTACCTTATTTACTTTGAAAAGAGCAAGTGCTTAAACACTCAAGTTTACTAATTGTTTTGTCAAGCTAAGACAATAGCTTATAGAGAGTCACGGGTTACAGTCAAAAAGTTGTTCAAAGTTAAGTGACTTACAATAAGTGTGGAAGAAAGGAGAGCTCACTTTTAATGCTAGAATTTCTGTAATAATCAAGGCAAGCAGTTGTTTCTGCTTTTTTCCAGTATATTAGAACAAAAAGCACAGTCACTGATAAATGTCCTGTAGTACTTTAAGGGTCTCACTTGCATATCTTTTTTCATGAAGCTTTGCAGGTGAATTGTCTGCTGCAAATGGTTTCTGCCGAGAAGTACAGGCTATCTGTTTTTTTTTTTTTTTTTGCATTAGTAGCACAGTGTCCATTTATGTCTGTCTGACTGACTTCCTTGCATTTGCAAAACATGAACATAAGTTGTATTGCTTAATTCTTTTCAAACCTGCTTACATCTTAAAAATGATGCATTAAAAAGATGTGAAATAGTACAATAGTTAACCAGAAGAAAATGATGATGATGTAATTAAAGAAAAGTCAGTTTGAGACAACTTTTTTTGATTTGATTTTATCATATCTTGTTCTGAGTTTAACCCACATTTGTGGAAAAGTCTGATTGAGTTTTTCTCATGCCATCTAGTGGCAGTTTTATTTACATTCATGGACTTTAAATTCTTGGATTGATGTGTTCTCTGGAAAAGGTGCAATAAAAATCTGTGGATTGTATCATTAGCTAGCTTCTGTATTGAGGAAGTTGAAAATGTGAACTTTACTACACTTTAACCACATGCGAAAGAATGTCTGTCCATGTGTTTGGACTGCTTCTGTACTCAGAGGAATGGATAAACTTTATCAATGATTTGATTAAATTTTTTTTTTTAATTGACATGTGTACGCATACCTATACACATGTGTGTATTAGGTACAGCTTGAAGTCTTCAAGATATTCTGTGTTTTATGTAACACTTCACTCTTAATTTTGTTTCTTTTCTTGAATAGGTTTAATTTATAAGTCAATTTTGACAGACTTCCAGAGAAAAGTTAATGTTCTGAGTACTGCTGAAACCCTCTGTATCTTGGCAGGAGTATGATGAATTCCAGAATTTGATCTGGGAGGAGCTGTTCTGGATACTTCAATTGCAGTCTTTTCCCTTACACTTTCGGATGATACAACTATTTTTCTGTAATAGGCATGGAACGCAGCAGTAAATAACTGTTTTCCGCTTTTTGTACCTTCAGCTTTCTTCTATATATAGGGAATTGATGAGTCTGCAAAGCCAGCTACAAACTTGTGTGAAACAGTTAAGGAAATGAGAAGAGTAAGCAAAATCGTTCTAGTATCTGTGGAATGGCAAGGCAGAGAGAACTTCGGAAAAACTGTGCTTTTTTTGCTGGCATAGAGTAGTCATCTTCAGCAAAACTGTTTTTAACAATCTTGAGAGGCTTTTGTCATTTCCTGTACTTTGGTGTGGGGGAAAAAATGTCAAGGTTGTAGCTCATCTTCTAAATATTGAGGCATGCATTTGACCACTGTGAATAGCAGGTAACAAAGTTCAGTAGGAGCTGGAGGAGGTCTTTATCCAGACAGTGTGAATTATCTCCATGGAAAGGGATGTGAGGGTCCTAGCGGACAGCAATGTCAAGGTTAGTGAAGAGTGTGCTGCAGTGGCGAAGCAAGACAACAGGATGCTGGGCTGCATCGAGAAGGGCATCACCAGCAGAGATAAAGAAGTCATTATCCCAGTCTGCTTGGCACTTACTGGGCCATACTTGTAATACTGTGTTCAGTTTTGGGCCCTGCTATGGAGAAACGGTGTGGACAGGCTGAAGAGCGACCAGAGAAGGGCCGAAAGATAACTAAAGGACTAGGAAGTCTGCCATATGAGGAAAGGCTGAGAGGGCTGGGGGAGAGGAGCCTGAGGAAAGAAGGCTTGGGGGAGACCTTACCACCATGTTCTAGTATTTGAAGGGTGGCTACATAGAAGATTAAGACTCCATTTTTACAAGGAGTCAAGTAGAAAAATGAGGTGTAGTGGGAACAAGTTACTCCTGGGGATATTCTGACTGGACACAGGAGAAAAATTTTTCACAAGAGCAACCAGCCCTTGGAATAATCTCCCTAGGGAAGTGATGGATTTCCCTAACATTGGACAGTTTTAAGATTCAGCTGGACTAGGTGCTTGGCCATGTTGTTTAGACCATGCTTTTGCTGAGAAAGATTGGATCACATGATCACTGAGGCCTCTTCTAGTCTGATACTCTATGATATCTCTCCCTTCTTGTACGTAGATGCTGCTCTCAGGTTTGAAAGAGCAGGTTTGTGTCACAGATGTTTTTACGTCTTGGTTTAACAATCTTCTGATTGTAGTATGTTCTTTGTAAGTGCCTTACAGTTAAAAGTACCTTGACTTTTGCTTGTCAGCTTTGTTCTTGTGCGAAAAATGGAGATGTGCTCAAAAAGCTGTCGGTGTGTTTTGTTTATGTATTTATTTTGCTGAATTTTTCCTCTTGTCTCTAGAAGTGGCTCAAGGAGGCAAACAGTCTTCAGAGAAGCACTTTATTAGAAGACTAATCACTTCTGCCAGTGCCTGGGATGAGACATGGGTGACAGGGTTTCTGTCCAGGATATTTGTTCCTGTTGGCTTTTGTTCTGCTTTTCAAAATTCATTTCAGCTCTCTTCAGATCAGGCTTAATTTTATTGGCTTTTTCTAAGTTATTACTGTATTCTTCACAATAGGTCTTGTTCTGCCTACTATAGTGTTGTTGGCTGGTAAATTTAGGTTGAAAGAGATCATTTGGGCAGTCTGGTAACGTTTTTTAAAATGTATTCATATTGCTTCTTTGCAGTGGCAGCTGCAGGCAGTAAAGAACATGCAATTGCAGTAGTTAAAAATTGATATAGTAGCATATTCTGTCTGTGAAGGGTGATAAAAGTCCTTTCTTTTGGAAACAGTTTTGTTTTTCTTCTGAAGAGAAATTTTTCTGCAGTTGAAAATACAGGTAAAGTAATGTTTTCTGGGGGGTAGATCACAGTCACGTAGTATATTGCTGATTTTGTCCTGTTGGAGAGAAACAGGATCTAATGATCATTCCAGCGTTTTGGTTTTTTATATCAGCTGCATTTTCTGGTGAGTTGGCTAAGAAATGCAAAATTAATGAAATGTAGATTTGTCTGCTGTTAGCTTCAGTCTCATGTTATCGTGCTTAAGGCAACTACCACTAAAATACTAATCCTCTTCCTCGCTGCCAGCGAGTCTAACAATACTCTGAATGTGTGCGTTGTCTTAACTGAGTGGACAGCTGCGAGGTAAGCAGCAGTTGCTGTTTTAGCAAGGCGCTCATGTTTTTTGTGTTGTAAGTGTTGGCTTTGGTTTGGAGACATTTTTTGGAAGGTTTGATGTAAGTGCTGTCGTACTGCTGTCACTGGTCGTTACATACACTGAGAATGCTGTGTGAGATTTGTATTATGTTACTCCTTTGCACACCAAGTCAGTGTTATTTCCTGGGAAACGTTAAAAATTGGAACGATGTGTTCCATCATGTTTCCACTCTTTCTAATGAAAAGAGCAGAAAGGACAGCCACAAGTTAGAGTTTCTGTTTGAGTAGTGAGTAAGTAAGGTAGCAGTCTTTGGCTTGGATAAGAAATCATATGGGTGGTATAACAAAGGTTTTCAAAGTTGTAGTTGTCAAGGAAAGGGAATGTAGAAATTGATTTTTCACTGTCTTTCAATTCAAAAGCTAGGAACTGCTAAACAAGGATAATAAGAGCTAGGTTTAAGTAGAATTTACTGTTTTACACAAAATGAGTGGCAGGCTTGTGAAGTTCCTTACTAAGGTTAAGACTTCAAGAATAAAAGGAAGCCTACATGGAATCAAGGAGAGACTGCGCCGGTACTTGGAACAGAGGTCTACTGAAAATCAGCAGATGGAGAGACCACATCGAGGCCTGGAATTGCCTGAGTTGCTGCCAAAGGCTGTGAAGCGAGGGGTGGAGAAATGGATGTAGGAAGAAGGGAGGACTGTGTATTCTGTTGTCTCTGCTATGCACTTCTACAGACCAATTTTAGAAACTGGATACAGAAATAAATGACCCTTGAGTTGCATCATTTTGACCGTTTTTATGGTTTTGCACCTCTTCTCTTATTTTAATTGGAAATTTGAACCTAAGTGGAAAGAAGTGTGAATCTAGGTGGAAAGAGACATTCTCTGTATGTGTGGACTAAGCTGTTCACACAACTGCTACTAACATGTGAGTTGGCTGTATATCCATGCTATCTATAATGCATCCTGGACCTCTGTCCAACCTGTATATCAGCCGGATACTTCATTTTTTTTCTTCTTTTTTTTTTTAGTGTGTAGATATACTGGTCAGCTAGTGCATCCTGGATACATCAGATGCAGTGCACAAACTCCTGAGAAATAAATCTGTATTGCCTTCTCTGATTTATGTGATTGATGTTTGGGAGTCTGAAAGGGATGAGGTCTTTGCTTGTGGTCTGATGTAGCAAGCCCGTAGGAAATGTGTCTGTTAGGGTGATGATTTGCACTAAAAGCCTAACAAAAAACCAATAGACAGAGTATTCTGATTATTGTTTTATATTGAAAAGTTAAGTGCTATCTGGTAATGGTAGCTTCCTGCTCTGTTAAAGAAAGAGTTCCAAAACATGCATATTTAACTACAACAGTTTTTTTTTTTTTTATTTTTGCAGGAAAACTTCGAAGATGCCTTTGAAAACATCCCTGTGTAAGTAAAATTCTTTCTAAGTGTGTATATTTTTGTTAGAACCATTTTTACAGCAATTAATTACTTTGTACACACCATTCCAGGGAATCATCATTTTATATGCACTGACAACATTCACATTTTCCAGTACAGCTAAGGTCCTCAAGAGTTTGGAAATGGAAGTGTAATTAGGTTGATGTATGTGATGAAGTATTTGTCAACAATTCTGAAAGTTGTAAAGAATTAAAAATAGCAAGTTTAGTAACTTCTGGTTACACACTGATGGTTTTAGATGTTTATGTACGGTGAAGAAACAATAGTTCAGCATTAATAGAGAAACTTTGGATCATAATTTATGCAAGACCATCTAAGCAAGATTTTAAAATGGAAATTGCTGTACTTCCTAATGTACTGTTGCACAGATGTTTTTCCCTAGTGAAGTGAGATGTAGTCACTTTTCTGGCATTAGATTTCATGCTGAAGCAACACCTTACTTAAACTGTGATGGAAACAGATGCTACTGCTCATAAGTGGTTATAGTTTTTCCTGTAGGATTTTACTGCATTTTTGTGCCACAAAACACGTGAGAAGGAGACTTCTGATGATATCTTTGGATTGCTAAAACACTTCTAGACCCAGGAGCAGTAGCTTTGGACAGAATTTAATTGCTAAGATTTCCATGGCTGTGGTAAATTATACTTTACAGATTTGCTGGAGCCTCTATTTGTATCTTGCCTAGAGTAGTTAGGTCTGCTCTCTATGTTAAAAATGTAGTTGAGAAATTAAACATACAGCTCCTGATGGAAGGAAATAAGAATGTAATATATTTGTGTTGAGAAATTTTAATGTTAGGCATTAGTTTTTCTTCTTTTGACTCACTAGCAATTACTGTATGATCACATAACTTATCTCTCTGGCCCTGTACCATTTACTTTGTGAGAATATTTATCCAACACTCATTCCTTCTATGAGAGAGGTTTTTTTGTTTTTTGTACTGATAGCTGAGCTGTGCATGGGTGTTTATTGTTGGCACGCAGAACTTCAGTTTGTTCTTCATGAGTTTCTCTCCTGTGCTCATAGCTGTCATGCAGAGACACTTTTTATAGTGATATGGAGGTTAGACTGATGTTAGCTTATTATTGCTGGTATTGCGTCTCTCCATATTAACCGTTACATTGAAGAGTAAATGTGTGATGATGGAGAGAATATTAGTGGGACAGAAATTGTGCTGTTACTTAATGGCTGTAGTTGAACAGTTGTCACTGAGGTTGCTGTCCTTGACCGATGGCCAAAATTACTATGTCTGTGCTGTTATATTGTTGAGTGATTCTGGTATATGCGTCTTCTAAAACTAACTTTCCATTTGTTCATGTTTCACAGCCTTTAGTTCAGCCTTTTTCAGTAATGTAGGATCACCCACAGTTCTTGTTTGGGTGGTCCTGCCATGAGCCTAAGAGAAAGCACAGTGTGAGTAACTGGATTCCCTGAGCTCTTGCTGATGTTTTCTAAAATACAATGTGGTTATAATTAATCCGATTATTTCAGTTTTTCAGGTAGAAAATAAATGCGCAAATTCATTTTCATGGCTCAAGTGCTTGTTCCAGTTTGTGAAACAGCTACATGAAAAAAACCCAACTTGCATTACATATGATCCATAAGAATGGTGTTTAAAAGTCTCTGAAAATACCCTGTAGAATTTGAGCTGATGACTGCATATGTTAAAATAGGCTGCACTAAATGTAGTGAAACTTGCATAGATAGAAAAGGCAGTATCTGCCACCCGTTAAAAGCTTCGCACATTGGCTCATCATGTGATGTGCAGTGTGCGCTAAATGCTCTTCATGGATAAATGCTTTCATGTGTATTTGGTTAGTAATGTGAATATAAGACAGCAGACTTAACCTTGAAATAATTTGGGGATTAACCTGTGTCTTCCGTGGCAGCCACCAAACCAGTCAAGAACAGTATCTCACTTTCTGTAATTGTCAGGAAGGTGTTATATCTACTAAAATGGAGGTTATTTAATGTTATGCTGAATGTTCAGAGTCATAAATGACTCCACAAGTCAATCTCAGGTGTGCATGATGGTAACTCCCCCAAACAGTTGGCTGCTTAAGTAATACTTACTGCAAAAGTGAGATGCTTTAGTGTTAGTTCATCCAAAGGAAGAAAGTATTAAGCCTCTCAAATGCAACAGGATAAATAAAGGAAAACAAATATGTGCGTTTCTCAGCATCAGACTCTGAATGCTTTCATGTTTTGAGTATATGTTTGAGTACTGTATTTTTTAGACTGCACTAGTAGGGTAAATATTCCTGGTTTTCTGTGCTTTTTTCCAAAGTTTCTACCTTTATTCCAGTACTCATGATATGTAAGTTTTGAAATTGCTATGAGATTCTGTAGGGTTTTTTTGTTTGTATTTTTTTTTTCTCCTTTGGAAGAAAAACTTGGAGCTCCAGTGGTGGTTTTGATCTATATCTTGTCCAATTTGAATAATCTGATTGCAGTAAACTGGCAGAATATATCAGTAATACAAGTCTGGACAGCACCATTCTTCCAAACTATTATGATTTTCCAACTTTAGTGTCTTAGAAATTTTTATTCCACTTTTGTAGTGTGAATGGAAAATGGGATTTGTAGTGTATCTTAGGGCTATAAAAACTTGTGATATCGTGAGGGTGTCTTTGTTATTTTCACACAATGTTATGGACCTTGAGTAGCTTTCATGAAATATTTTTCAGCTGGGAGGTTGTTGTAGGCTTTGGCTAGTAAACTTTAGAAAAGATATGTAGATTCTTAACCACCTTAGAGAACAGATGAAAAAGCAAATTGCTTAGTGAGAAGGCTTTGAAAAAATCCTCAAAAGCATTAATGACTGACAGCGTTGTCTTCCTATTATAATTAAATGCTTTGATTTTCAGTGGCTACAGTAGGTTTTGAATATTCCTATTTTTGTTTTCTTCTGGATTCCCTGGTTGCACTGTTGCTGTTGGCAGAATGAGCTGCAAGCACTGAACTAATTGAGCTCATTTCAGAGAGATTATTGTCTTATGAACTTACACCTTCCCCCACCAGATGACTCAAGCTTTCCCTGCACATGTCCTCGTGACCTACTTACGTCTCCTTTCCCCTAGCTGCACCTCTGTCCTCCTTATTCCTGGATGGTCATCAAGTAGCTTGATTTTTCACCAGGCCAACAAAACAGAAAATTAACTTCTGGACTGTAGACTTACCCAAAGGGGCACCTACTGAGGGAATTTCTCCACTATCTGGATATTGATTTTAGTAGTCTCCTGCATCCACTGCTTCTCTGTCAAATTTGGCTGATTGAAACTGACCAATAGGTTAAAATATTAAGAGTGTGGGGACATGTGTGGACAAGTTGGCATAATCGTCTTTGAAAATGAAGCTTGTGCAGAGGCGGTTCAGTTTGTTAGTATTGGAGCAATAAGAGTAGGATATTCTCAGCTGGAATACTTGCTGCTGCTGACTTGCTCTGTGTTTAGACAATTAGTTACTCTGCAGTTACAGGGATTACATAGAATGTGTGTATTCTTTTGTATCTAGGCAGGACTCTTCACTGGATTAGACTCGCTCCTTTACTCAAATTCTTCAGAAGGTAGAGCTACTTAAAAAAAGTGCCTAAGGAACTGAAAAACACCTGGGGGCTTCTTGTGGAAGTCCTCAATCTTATGTTCCTTGAAAGTCTTTGGTTGTAGTTTTCAAATTATGTTGGTAGTTTGCCTGAGGGGAAACCTTTCCCCAGTCTAGTGCCACACTGGTTATTCTTGACTTTTCCATGTCTGGAATAAATGGTAGGTTTTTTCTATTAGTAATAAAGTAGTAGAAATTTGGAAACATTACTACATTGAAACAATGAAATGCCAGTGATTCAGCCTTTTGAGAAGCTGTATTTAATTTTTTTTTTTTATTTTGCTGTTGATCATGTGAGTCTTAAAATTTTCCTGTGTATTGCAGTTTCAGTCTCTTTTATTTTGGATAAGAAAGTGGCGTTGTTACAGCTCCATGATGATACGCCTGGTATTGGTTTGAGTGGCTTATTGTAGGGGGGTTATACCCAATTGAATTTAAGTAAAGTGGACTTTTTTTAGAGAGACTCGTGTCTACAAACAGTGTTGATGTTTACTTATGAGACCAGAACTGATTCAGATTCTGTCAGATCAACTTGTTGGTTTCAAGAATGCTGAGAGAATGTGTGGGAACTATTTCTTCATAGTATTTCATACACCACTCTGTAATTCTTCATGTGAAATATGTATAGCATAACACCGCTGTGTGTATTGCTCCAGTAAGTGCTAGCAAATGATTTTGCTTATCTAACTTGGCTTTAACTGGCTTAATTCCATAAATATTATTGCTTAACTCTAGATACCAGATTGTACAGGTTAGATGTTAAAGCAGAATGAGTTAGATTACTAAGGTAAAATCCTACCCTAAATCTCTAGTGCTGGCTGTCATATCTGAGGACAGGTCCAGAAGGAAATCAGTCTTTGCTCTTTGCTCTGATGGTCTAAATGGATTAGATTCTTTATCTAGACTTGTTTGTGATATTCTACTCATGGTGGCTACTGAGGGTATACACTCCAAACCAGCTTTTGTAATGAGCCCAAAATACTTACTTTGTAAATATGTGGAAGGACCATTGAATGGAGTTCTATGTGTAAATGCCGTTCTTTACCCTTTCTTTGGCTTCAGTGACAGTGAGTATTACAGTAGGCTGGTGTGCTGTTTGGCTTAAAGCAAGCAGTAACATTTCACCTTGCATCTTCTCTGCCGCAGAGGGTTACTAGGTGTTCACAGTGCTGGCTTGGCAGTAACTTTTGATGTAGCATCTTCAGCCTTACGAAGAGGATAGGTGGGATGTATGTGAAAGTATATTTGACATTACACGCTTGTGTTAATGCAGAACTGGTCTCAAATTTGGCATATTTTGTTGTAAAAGGAACCAAGTAACTGGAGAGAATTTTTTTGTGTGTTTTGTTTTGGACAGTCAGGCCTCTGCCAAGAAGCTTTGTGATGGTAAGCTACCTTCTAGCAAATTTTCCCCCATGTTTCCACTGGAGAGTCTGCTTGCTTTTAAGTTTTGAGCAAATTTGTTTCACAAGGTAACCTAACAGTGTTACCTGACAAGCATCTACAGGTTTGAAAATGTACATGAATGGAACAGATGTATGTGTTTTCTTCTTTTATTTAATTCTTGCTAAAAATGCTTCATCAGTACCTGGATTGTTATGTGGAAAAAACTATGAAATTTTAATTTCAGTCTTCCTGAACAAGATAATTCTCAACTTCTATGACTTTTTCTCCCCCTATATATTTCTGCTACTTTATTTTTTCCCCAAAATTTTTCAGATTTTTTGTATGGAATGTAGAGATGTATGTTTGCATAAGGTTGTGGGAGGTGAATCTCCCATTTTACTCTGCTCTTGTGAGACCCCGCCTGGAGTACTGTGTCCAGCTTTGGAGACCTTAACACAGGAAGGACATGGACCTGTTGGAATGGGTCCACTGAAGGGCCAGGAAGATGATAGGGGGGCTGGAGCACCTCTCCTATGAGAAGAGAAGGCTTTGGAGAAACCCATGTAACAGCCTTCCAGTAACTAAAGGGGGCCTACAGGAGAGATGGGGAGGAACTTCTTATCAGGGAATGTAGTGGTAGGAAAATGGGTGATGGTTTTAAATTGAAAGAGGGGAGGTTTAGGTTAGATACTAGAAAGAAAGTCTTTACTGTGAGTGTGGTGAGACAGTGGAACAGGTTGCCCAGAGAAGTTGTTGATGCCCCATCCCTGGAAGTGTTTAAGGCCAGACTGGATGGGGCTTTGAGCAACCTGCTCTAGTGGGAGGTGTCCCTGCCTATGGCAGGGGGGTTGGAACTGGATGATCTTTAAGGTCTCTTCCAACTCTAACCATTCTATGATTCTGTGTGTTCTGTTGCTAGAGTATAATTTGGAAAACTATCTTTTCTGTGGTCTTACAGGAAAAAGAGGTTTGAGTTCTCAACAGTTTTTAATGATCACGATGTTATGCCTAGCTTGTAATTGTTATTTTGATTTCTGTATGTATTTTATCTTCTGAAATTCTCATTTTTTAGGGACTTGTGTAAAATTTTAATTGTATTTGCATTTCCTTCCATCTTATTTTACACACTGTTCCTTAAAATATCTTCTGTATGGGACAGGAGTAAGTTAGCGTCGAGGAGTTAACACTTTTCCTTGTTTAGGGGGTTGGCATGCAATCTTCTTTTTTTTTCTTTTTTTTCTGAGGTAAAGACAATGGTGTTTTCAATTACCATTCAATTACCTCATTATTAGAGGATTATGCAAATTAATAATAACATTTAGAGTAACTGTATTGCTGTTGCTGCCCAAGTATGTTTATAAAAGATGCTTTGTAGTTGTTGTTAGGGAGAAACATAGTATGCATGACTGCTGCAGATAGTTCAGGTGCAGAGGAAGACTTCATGTTGTAGTATTTGTATAGAAATTTCTGACACCAGACCCTGCGCTATGACGTCAGTGGAAAGGTAGTGATATCTCATTTAAACACATGTAAAAAATGAAATTATGAAAAGTTGTAAGCTGGAATTCTGTAGAAAAGCAAGATATATATATATATTTTTAACTAATGGAATTACTAAGATTTTCTATCTTTATTAATTTCAGCAGAAAGAGGCATATTTTGTTGCTATATTATAATTTTTCTTTTGCATTTCCTTTTCCTACTCAAAACTGGATACTGTTAATCCTTGATCCTGCCAAAGCAGCTCTATGTGGTATTACTGGGGTGATAGATTAAGGGCCAGAAGTGTTTAAGGAAGTTAGAGCAGGTTATCCTTGTAATCTCAGAACTGTAGTTAAGATTTCAGCTATACCTGCACATGCATGTGTTTTGTCAGTCAATGAAATTGAACAGCTGAGGGAATGGCCCTAAATTCAAGTTTAAATTCAGGGAGCCAACAACTTTTAAGAACCGTGCTTGTCTTGATAAGTTAGAACTGTCATTGTCTTAAGATGGTGAGAAGTAGCTCTGACAATTTAAACGATCAAAGTTTTCTTATGTTTGGCCTTTAAGGTCAAGGGGAAAAAAAGTCCAGTAAAGGTGATTTTTTGTATCTAGTAAATAATATTTTCATACCTACCTGAATATGTCAGAATAGCTACTTCATATTATCAGTCTCAAGATTTGGAGCAGCAGCAGTAAAACACCAGCTTAATCCTTCTGTACTCCAAGACAGTTCTTGGATTATAAGTTGTTTGAGGGGGTTTAAATGGGCAATAATTGTCTAGATTTATTGAAACTACACGTTTTACCTCTGGTGTAAGATTTCTCTCTGTGTTTGTATTTGAATAGAAATCTTTAGGCCACACTGCAAATTTTTATACTGGTATTTTCTGTTGACTTCGAAATGTGCCGTTCTGCCTATATCCGTAGCCCTTAGAAAGCAAGGGAGTAGAAGGTGGGAAGGGGGGATTGAAAAAACAAACAAACAAACAAAAAACCCTAACAGTGCAGCTCAGGGACATTCTACACAGAACTGCCCGAAACTCTTGCAAGCCTTCACTGAAAGTCTGGCACACAGGAAGATACCACAGCCTGTTTTTCTGTGATCCAGACTTTGCCAAAATAAGCTTGTCGTAGTTGAGCCTAAATATTTGTGTTGCTGCTTGTGGCTCTTCTATGAAAAATAACTCATCACAGTAAACTTGCACAGTGTTTTTTGGGTGAGGGTACCTGGAGATTCCTGAAATTTATTAACTATCACGTCAGAATCTTGATGTTGCGCTGGAAGGCATGATCTACTGATTGCATCTGTGCTTTCTTTCTTTAAATTTCTTTCAGGGAATTAATGTTTAGCCTGTGCTTTAATAATTTGTAGGCTGTACTTTGTTCAGACACTGAGAAGGAGGATTGTTTTTAGGGAAAATGGATTGGAAACCAGATTTGCCACATTCTTGATTTCAAACTATCAAAGCACACAAAAATTCTCCGTTCTTTAACAATGCTGTCGTTTTGGTTTTCTGTTGGTTTGTTGCGTTTTGGGAAACAATCTGAGCGGAAAGTGTTTTTGAGTGAGTACTAGTGGGTTTTACTTTGAGAGACAGTCCAAGGAAAATCTTTTGAACATGTGTTGATACTTGCAGACAGAAAGCTTGCTTTTGTAAGTTTTACAGAAACGTACTGCTGACTCTTCTTAGCTTTTACTGGGAAGTACTTTCTGAGGCCTCATGTGTGGATTGTCTTCAACTTGGTTGAGTTAAAGGTAGCATGTTGTACATTTTGTGTGTGAACTGAGCTGTTTTTTCTGTGATTGCTCAACATTGTTCCAAAACTGATTTATCTTTCATGTGCAATCAAGATGAGAAAAATCCTGGTGCTTTTGACTCTCTCTGCCCTGAATAATGGTAATATAATAAGTGGCAATATACATAAGCACTGCTTCTAAGTCGTGTGGTGGAGAACTTGGTTATTTCGGAATCCCTTGGTCTTTAACACTGTCAAGCAGAATTTCAGGGTAAACATAGAAACATCCTGATTGTTAAAGGTCCTGTTGTCCATAAGTTACAGCTGTCCATCTCATCTGTCCTGCAAAACCTGTTTTCCCTGATCATAGCTGTTGGTTCCTTGGGTGTTTTGAGAAACACTGTGCAACTCTTTCCTAGTGTGTTACGTTCTTACTTGTATACTTTCGAAAGTAAATTGTTTATGTAGATTGATTTGGAGTATTTCTGCTTTTATTACTTAGCACTCATCTGAAATGGGTAAATGTGAATCTATAGTTTCCAACATTGTGTTTTAATGGCTTGCTGCAGGCATTTTTTATGAGTAAATATCAGTTCATGAAAGCAAACATGGGTAGGAGTAGGTGCTATTAACCCAGATGGTACAGCTTTAAAGAATATTTTTCAAAGGTAACAGTGGGTGACATAGTTTGATTTTCTGCTGCTTAGCTCCCATGTGCTGAGATTTCCCATATGAGGATTTTCTCATCTGGAGAGATTAGACCAAGGGGATGAAACTGTCTGTGTTGCAGCTGTTCTGCTTCTGACTCCTACTTTCTCCTGTTCTGCTGATATTAATGAAGATAACTGTTTATTAGCTGCCTCTCTGTGCTCTTGATTTATTTTGGTTATGAGACTCTAGCCAAAAATTTGGGTTTCTGGGGTAAAAATTTCAAGGGGTTAATAAATAAAATAGTATTTGTGTTGATTTGTTTGAGTACTGTCAAAGAATGAAAATCAGACGTGAACTAGTTAGCTTTCTTCAGTGCTGCTTGCTACCAACTCTTGTGTGTTTGATCTATTTTTGCTGCAGCTGCGTTAGTACACTTTTCCTTTTCTGCCTGACTTTAATTATAGCGTCCTTTATTTTTTTAATTCAGGAGGTAACTCCCTGAGGTACTTCTCTTTTTACCTTTAAATGTAAATCACTTTACGTTCCTCGTGTCTCCATTTTCTCCTTGCAGTTAGGAGTGATGGATTAGAATTAGGCTGCAGCACAGATTGGGAAAATCTCCCAGCATCCTCTTCCCGCAGAAGCATCAGCTTCCAGCATTGACTGTAGCTGCTGCCACTCTAACTGACATTTCTTTTGAATTCGGCTATGGAGAGTGCTGGTGATGCCAGCTGCTGGCTTGTGAACTTTTACCCTTCTATTCTTTTTGCTTGATAACTCATTAATGAAAGCTTGTGGATGCTGAGAAATAAAACAGAATCAGTTTTCTCTTTATGCTTTTCCTCTGTGTTTTTTTTNGGAAAAAAGCGCATGTGTGCTTTTGTGTGTGTGTGTATGTGTGTCCGTGCGGTGGAAAAAACAGAGTGAAAGAAGCAGCACTTATTTTTGCATAAGGATTGTATTTACATACCTGAAGTTAGCTGAATTAATCCTGTAAGTATATTATCACTGCCTACTAGTCCTTGAAATCTTGAATGTGGTGGTCAGATCTATGGGTTTCTATCTGTGAAAATTTACTTTGGCAGGTATATTGAACATTTACATCTAAAAAATCTTTTGTAGTTTATTTCCTTGAAGAGGAGGGAAAGATGATTTATTCACAATGCATTTATAAAATAATTGTTTTCCCTCTGAAATTTGCAGTGATGAACAATGCTTTTAGACAGCAGGAGCTTCTCTGCTGATGTCACTGCTTAATCAGCTCGGATGCAGTAGGCTGTAGAACACCGCAAGGTGTGTATTTTGTGGTAGTTTAAGGGCAGTATCAGAATTGTAGTCATTTTCTTCATCTGTAGAGTTTGCCTTGTGCTTTGGGTAGCTGTGTCGATTTAACCATTTGAAGTTATATACTTTTTGTCTTAAATATAAATGATCTGTTTCATGGGATGTGGTTCTGTTCTTTCTAAGTACTGAATGTTAAGTATAATATAGTGTGCTTTTAGAGATTTTAGTCATTTAGGGTTTCCAACACTAACCTTAAGTTCACTGTGTAATAAATTCCAGTAAATTGGTTTGAAGTTTAGGGAGAGTGCCTTACTTAAGATTGTACTGTCCTAATTGTTTGGATCAGAGCCAGCATTTGTGTGACGCAGTGTTAGTCCCATAAACATCTGGCTCGATCTGGTGTCCTACTTACTGTGTGATTTCTTTCTTCCCCCCCTCCCCCGTTGTAAAATAAGTAGAGTTTTTATTAGTTTTGTGTAAAACTGTCAGGAAGCTGTCTTTATTACTTACATGTGCTAGCTCTTTCTGGAGGATATTTCTCAACCTATTTTCTCATCAGCATGTCTTTTTTAGACCTACTTTCTAAGGGAAATAAGGAACAGGTTTGGGTTTTTCTTTTTTGGTGAACCTCTATTGATTTATATCTACATGTTACATACTAAGTTTTATATTGGATTGTGGCATATTCAGGTGCTCATTTTTCTACACAGTATTGCCTGTATTAGCCTTGGATGGATTATTTGATACAAACTGGTAGTCTG
The DNA here is from genome assembly GCA_013400375.1 of Thinocorus orbignyianus. Lineage (NCBI taxonomy): Eukaryota > Metazoa > Chordata > Aves > Ciconiiformes > Thinocoridae > Thinocorus > Thinocorus orbignyianus. The sequence goes on from VXBW01007204.1 coordinate 82,044, forward strand.
ATGAGCTATTCAAACATAGTAAATTCTCAGTTTACTTGCAAAGATCTTACGTTAAAACATATGTCTAAAAATACTGTTGTATCACTGAGTTCTAGTAATAAATCTCATAACAACCTTTTATGGTGCTGTGCATTTCCATTAGTGCCCGACAGAAAAATGCAAGGCAGATTTTTTTCCTACCTGCAAATCTACATTGACTCTACTGTGTTTATTCTTTCCCCCCTGTCAAACTGGTCTTTTCTACATACCTGTGATCTGATTGTTCTGCTGGCTGTTTTTAGGATTTCATATATTTTTGCAGTGCTGTGTAGAATTCATGTGCTTGGTGTACTTGAATAGGATTATTTCACAATCATTTCAGTGACCAGATAAACTGTATGTGCATATTCAGGTGGGTAAATAACTAACCCAGGTAGCTGTCATGTGTCCTGCTCCCACAATGTGGCTGATTCATTATGGAAAATTTGTGTCTTGGTTACTGTGCATGTGCAGTGTGGTCTGCTGTTGAACTTAAAAAAACTTGGTGTCAGGTAAAGCAGAGGATGTTTCGTTTCCCCTTCAGCCTGTAAAAAACGCCTGGTTTGTGACAAACTGATTATTGACTTACTGGTTCTGACTAATGGTCAAAACTGAAAAGTTTGTGAATGCTTGTGTTTCTTAAAAAAAACCCAAAAAGTATCTAGAAATGCACCCTTTTTGCGTGTTTTTTTTAGAGGGGCAAACTGTGATGTTGGCAATGGTAGGTGCATATCAGCCAGGATGATGAATTTAGTCTTGGCACGGTTTCCTGTGGCACCTGAGACTCAAGCAGATGAACAAATTTGCCTTGGTTTGCTTCCTTTGTGCTCATTCAGTTGCTGCTTTTTTGTATCTATAGATGGTAATAATGTGTGAGATACAGCAATCAATTTCTTGTGGTGTTCAGATACTGCTGTGATAATAAATACATAGGTAAGCACATTCCACATTTTCAGTAAGGATGACTATCAGGAAACTTCCTTTATCTCACCACCCCTCCCTTCCCCATTTGTAGGCAAAATGTTTTGATGACTTTCTTGTATTTGGTTACCAGATGCTCATGAAGCAGCACTGTAGGCACTGGGCTGCTTTCTGATGAGAACAAAGACAGTCCTGTGTGTTCCCTCAAAATCTGAGATTGCAAATAAGACTCACATGCAGAACATAGATCAAAGAAACATTATTGGTCTCCTGAGGAGTGGTGGTCCAACATATAAAGTTTAAGGTCAGATAAGACTTGTAAGAAAAAATTATTTTGTGTATAAAGTTTTGGTGTGTTTGAAGGTTTTTGGGTTTTTTAATGCTTTTAATTCATAAGACAGTTGTCACAAGAGTAGAAATATTTGTGATCAGTAATAATTTCTGAAATAAAAAATTTTGCTTCTGTAGCTAAATATGTATCTGTGAAGTTTAGATAAGCTAAAATTAGAACTTGGTTTTCTCAAGAGGAAGAGCTGGAAACACCCTTCTTGAAATGCCCCACCCCTTCCCAGCTTCTGATCTGTGAAGAACAGTTTTAGCTGCCTTCCCTCTGCCTTGTCGTTCTATTACATGTGCCTGGTGAGGTATAATGGTTGACATTAAAATGCTTTCAGTGAAATTCCAATTGTCTATCAAAATCTGTCAGTTTGAACTTTTTTTTTAGCAACCATTAGGTATAGATAAAAATATGTCATTCTCAGGTTATTTTCATGCATATAATTTTAATAATTGTTGATTTTTCAATAGGGGCAACTGCCTTCTTTTTTTTTTGGTCTTACTTAATTACTTCTTCCTTTCTTACCACCTCTGTTTTTCTGAGAGCTCCAACTCCATTTCTACAGTTGTTCCTTTCGAAAATACAGTATTTTATGCTTTCCTCTTTATTATGCATACAAATATACTTACCAGGTAGCTACTGTTGCAGCTTTTCTCTGTGCATCAGCATTTCTCCCACAGGGAGAAAAAAGAATGTGAAAAATCAAACTGAACCAGAAACCCCACCAAACCCACCAATAAACAAAAAACCCCAAACCAACCAGCCAACCCAACCCCCAACCGCTACTAAAAGAAAATGAAAATCCCAGGTGATGAGATTGCTTGATCCATCCAGGGATTCACTGATAGGGATTTACAAATAACTGTCTAAATGCTGCTGTGTTGTAATCAGATAGTGTTGATGCTGCAGCCTCACTGAACTGAGTTGCCCTTTAGTGTGGTGGTTCTGTCCTCTGTTGTTACTAGTTCTGTGGGTGGATATTGTCTCCAGAATTCAAGTGAAAGTTACTACATTTGCCTCTATACTGTTGAATGTGATTTTTAAGTACAGCATGCAAGTCAGTCCCGAGGGAGGAAAAAGTGTGTTAACCTAGTTGTTTTGCCAAAATACCAAGCTGTGTAAACTAATATAATTTAAACTAAATTACCATTGTTAGGGGATGTGTATTTTGTGTTTCTGGGTGGGGTATCTTGAGGTTTTTTTTATTGGTTGGTTTGTTAAAAAAGCTGCCTCTTGAACAGATCGTAATATAGTAAGCTTTTAGAGTAATTTCTGCCTGTTTTGCAAATTTGGCTAGCACAGCACTGGATAGTTTTGCTGCCAGTTGGGTTTCCTTAAATGAATGTTTAGCACACAGACTACAGCATGTGTTGGTGAAGTTCTGAAACAGTGAAGACACTATGCCTTCAAAGGAATTCTTTTATCAAGTCTGTCCTGCATCAACATGAAATTTTTTTTCAATGCTTTCCATAAACTGATAACATTTCCAAGGAATATGCAAACTACACAATTTTCTTTATATAAAATTCATGCCTCTTATAAAAAGGGATGTGTGCATAACGAATGCAGAAGGTAAACTATGATGTGGATTTACTACATGGGTAAAAAAATAGTTTGGTATAACTGATCAGATAGCTGTAGTTTTCAGACTTTCTGTGTTAGTGATGTTAATAGCCTAGGATTGGAAGTGATTTTTTAAGATGGAAATAATTTCCAACCTCTAGCCTTATGGCTTAAGGTTTTTCTGCTGTGTGATTGTAAGTGGAGTTGAAGTCTGAGTTCTAGATGAAGTGGTAAAATGATTTGCAAAACGTTTTTGTTTCTTCTGTGGTCTTCTCTTCCCCTAATTATTTTTGAAGTAACCCCTATGGTTAAGAATCCTTTTTGTTCATAAACTGGAAGTGATTGGCAGTTTAAAAGTACTGTGATCTCTTTAATGTAAAGGATTTAACTTGTTAGCTGCAAGAGACATCTGAATGTGGGCAGAGTTACTCAGTTTGATTCAGCCTTTCTGAACTGCTCTCCGGATGGGAGGAATGCATAGCCTCCATACAGATAGAAGAATAAAATCCAACCTCGAGGAGGCTTGCCTGATGCACCTTGCTTTTTCAGAGCCTGATTCCTGTACCAAGCCAGCAAGATGCTGTAGCACAAGCACAGTGTAGGTGGGAGGGGTATTTGCAGTTCCTTACTAGAATCAGTAGTCCTCAAAGAGTATGATACATGCTCTGCCTCCATGAGGGCTCCTTAGATTCAAACTTTTTACAGAAATTGTTCCTGAAAGTGGTTCATTTCTGCTTGTATTTATTTAAAAAAACAACCCTCCAAACCAAAACCAAAACCACCAGAAAACCCCAGATGGAAGTCCCACACCTGTGAGTTTTAGTTGTCTCTTGCAATAAGAAGAAAATCCAACAAACCTAGAAAGCTACTCTCTTTGGCTTTATGAACACTTCCTAATGTTCACTATATGTAAGTCTGTGGATTTTACTAAAGAGGACCATGCAAGCCTTCAGCCGCCCTTCACTGAATGTAAAATGTGGACCTAACGTAATATCTCAGTAGGATTTGGCAAGAAGCTTATTTTATGTTAGCCTTCAGCTCATGTTAGAGGTTGGAGGGTATTTGTAGTGAGGAGTGGTGCCACCTGCTGCTCCGTGGTATGTAGGCAATACCCCTACAAAACATTTCACTGTTTATCTGATGAGATTTATACTTGCATTGCAACTTGGTGTCTGGATTAATAAAAGTGATAACAGGTAACACTGTCCCTTAGGAGATGGTCCAAACTAGATTTTGGCACATCGCTAAGCAGAATAGTGGAGTATTGCTGTTGTCTGATATATCAATAGTGGGTAAGAGGGATAAGATGAAAAATATTTTTTTTCTCAGATGGGTAACTTAATGTTAAGGAGTACTATGCTTTCAAAATATGGATAAAATTATTTGAAGAGATGTTTCCAGATAGCAGAACTATTAGCTGAGTTTTCTATATGCTTGCCCGGATATGATGGATTCTCATGGATGTGTGTTACTGTTAATGTGAAAAAAGTTCCTACTGGAGGTTGCAATTGCTAGGTTGCACATATAAAAAGAAGGCCAAACACAGTCCTATAATAGATTTATTCCCCCACCCCCCTACCACCACCCCCCTCAAGGACAAAAACATTTAAAAACATTTATAAAGAGATAAGCAATCCTGGAAACATTTTATAGAGATAGGAGACCACCATCTATGTGGAGGAACATTAAATAGCTACTAATAATTATAGTTCAGTGATGCTTCCTTAATCAGAGAAAATAGAGGTATTTCTTACCTGTTACCCGTGAACAGAGACACTAGTTTGTTTTTTCTACTTAAACCTTTCTGGAATATTCTGACAGCATGCAGAGGCAAGCTGTTGAATCACAAGAGGGATTGATTTACACTGGTGAAGGATAAAATAATTAAAGCAAATAAGAGTTCTGGTTTCTGGAAATGGCATGAAGTTCAACCAAGCCAAGTGCAGAGTCCTACACCTGGGACGTGGCAATCCCAAGCACAAATACAGGTTGGGCAGAGAATGGCTGGAGAGCAGCCCTGAGGAGAAGGACTTGGGAGTGCTC
>VXBW01007204.1:86967-115899 GCA_013400375.1 Thinocorus orbignyianus
GTTTAAGGCCAGGTTGGATGGGGCTTTGAGCAACCTGCTCTAGGGAGAGGTGTCCCTGCCCATGGCAGGGGGGTTGGAACTTGATGATCTCTAAGGTCACTTCCAACTCTAACCATTCTATGATTCTATGATTCTATACTGTTATAGGTCTAGGCAGAAAGAAGTGTCTCTATCATAGTATAGGATGACTGTTTTCCCTTCACTGGGGCTGAAGAGAGAAATGGAAGTAGGCTACTACAGGACTTCTATGCTTGAACAGAACAGCTGTAAAGCATCAGAATTGCCATAGTTCTTTGAAATTACAAAGGATTCATGTACTTAATGCAGAGAAGCAGTGGAAATACCCTATGCCTCCTAGTGAAGAAAATTAAACTATTGAGTAGATTATGGTGAGGATCAGCTGCTATTTACCGTTACAGAGTTGTGTCCTGACTATTTGAGATGCCTGACAAGATAATTACTGTTTTTGATGCTGTAGAATGTCAACAGTTAAATATTGAGTTTTCTTATTGAAGTTATTCATTACTACAAAGGGAAGCAGCTATTTCAGCAAATACAGAAATATTCTGAACAGCGACATCCAGTAACAAATTTTGGCAGTATATTAGGCCTATTTGACTTACCATCTTCCTGCAGATGACAAGAACCCCTGAGAACAATACATGTTAATGCTGTTTTGTCATCATTAACTTTGGCAGTAAACACTCTAGCAGGTGACTGTGTATGTGTTACCCATGAAGAGTGTTACAGATGGTAGTTTCTTTCTTCCTTACCTGATGATATTCTGTTTGACACCCAGAATGGTTTTCACTTGAATTTAAGAAAGCAAATGTCTCTCAAAAATTTTTCTTCAGATGAAGATTCTGTAGATGTTAAGTGTCACTTGCTTGCTAAAGTAGTTATTTCCTGGGAAAGTGTTCCCTTAGATGTAATGCATTTTGTTTTCTTGATCTTTATCATTGAAATAGCATCCTCTCCCTGATTTTCACTCTTTTGGTTTATCTCAGATGTGCTTCTTAATATGGGTATTTTAAAACTAATTTTTTATCACTAGTTCCATGTTTCTGTGTTGGTTCCTCCCACCCTGGCTAATGTTAATAAAGTGATGTGGAGCACGATCTTAAATGTATGATTTAAAATGCGGAAAATATAGTTAAAGGTAAACTTTTCTGCAATTCTCCTATTTCTAGCTCCTGATTCCTCTTTCAAGGGAAGAGTTGGTAGATCATTGCACAGGGGGTGGTTGTATTAAAAGCTGACTAAATATCTTGGAGATGCAAAGACATCAGCACGGTACTAAGTTAATACTTAATTTTAGCTTCATAACTGCTTTTCAGGAATGCTCTTACACTGAGTGGTGGTGTGGATGGACAGGTATTACTGTCTAACTCATTGCACATTTAAATAACTTTCTTTGAAATACTACAGCAATGATGCTGTTTTTAATTTGTTTTAGGCTAGTAATTATGCTCCGTTTTTAATTAATCCATAGAGAAAAAGAGGAAAGCAGCTTAATAAGCTGTAAACTTGATATTTGAAATTACTAACACTCTTGCATTGTGTACATCCTGGGAAATGTTGTGCTAACAGTGGATATTCCAATACATTTCAGGGATTTCAAGTCAGTGTTCGTATTCTTTGTTTCTATTGGAGCTTCAAGGAGTTGATTAGAAGAACCTACTTAAAGCTGCTAATAAGTTCCTTATGGACAGTTTGTCCCCACTGTTTTGGAACAGTTTAATGAGTAGCTCATCACCGAGCCCAAGACAAATAAGCTATTTCTGGAATTCAAAACATTCTTTTTTCATGAACTAAGTTTGAAATAGAAGTGAGAAGATAACTTAAAAAATGCTGTGTGTTGAGGAAAGTTATCCTTAAAGTACCTAGATGGTAACACAGTGTGGGTTTTTTTTATTCTTCTTGTAATGTGACATTGTTATCTTTGTGTAACACCCAATGTAACCCATTTTTCTTTTTCCTTTTTCCTTTAGAGGTGAACTGTATTTACTGGATTAAAATCCATAGTAATTTCCTGAGGTAGTGTTAATTTGGCCTACTCCAGGATAAATTAAAGCATATGCTCATCTGAGGTGATAAAATGTGCTATGTTTCTGTCAATTCTAGGAAACTGTATGGAGATAGGGGAAAAAACCTGGGATTGCCAAAATAACACTTGAGTCAGAAGGAGAAGAACATGAGTGAGAAAGACTGTGTGAGTCAGCACTGCTCACTGAACTGTACATCAGTCTGCTAACTTGCTGAAGAAGTTGGTTTGTGATGTTTTGGGAGGAGAGGAGGAAATGTGCTTTTTCTGAGCCTCTACATAGAAGTACTGCTTGTCTGCCAGTGAAGGTAGCCAAGTTGCTTCTGAGTCAGTATGCTCCTTTCTTGTGACTGTTGTTGGTATCAAGTTACAAATCTGAGTTGGAGTGATTCCTTCTGGTTATGTTCGTCCGCTGCAGGATGTAGGAAAACAGTAAAAAATGTATGTGAAGAGTAATTAAACAGCAGTGAAACTCTGGTAGGGGATATGATTCATTTACCAAAAATAAGTCTCAGAAAACTGGCTTCCTAACTTTTATATCTGAGGTGTGTATATATATCTATATATATGAATAATTTCATAAGTTTGCTTGATATAAGGAACAAGTAAATGTACTGACAATAAGGAACACTGTTTGCATTGTCTCAAGGCTTTGATCACACATAAGGCAGCAAGGTGGGAGCTAGTCTATAACACAGGGACAAAGAACATGACAATAACGTGCTGGAGAGATCTGCTTAATCCGTTTAGTAGGAAAAGATAGTTTTGACAAAGTGCCAGGACTGTTTTAAGGAACCTTGTTTATGGAATTATTTTAGAAATATTGATATGTACACTGGTAATACTGGAGTTGGTGCTATGGTGGCTTTTGGGAGCCTGTAGGATAGCAGTCCTTTCTGATAACAGCTAAAAAGTCAGCTATGTTCTATATAATAAAGATTAGATCTTTTTTTTTTCTTCCAAAGGGAGTCCAGTAGTTGCTGATTGCAGGGTAGGAATTGTGAGAATTTACAGTGTACAAATACAGAAAATGTGTTTCTTGTCACTGATATGAGGCCTAGTGAAGCAGTGGAAACAGACAATGTCCTTACATCTTGATCCTTGCGTTCAGAAAAATGGTACAGCAGTGAGGCCCTGTAATACTTCATTTATTTGTCATCACTTGTGACATGAAGTGGCAGGCAACATTTTTATTCTTCATAGACTGAACCCAAATCAGTTGTTAAATTACCTACTGTTATGAGTGACCCACCTTACCTCAGCTGCTTTTTCAGACTGTGTGATTATAACATCTCCCACTTGTGGTTCTCTTCCCCCTCTTACTTTGTTTCCTCCATACTCTGTGTAGCAGGTCATTGCTCCCCTTTGGGTTTTTGTGTTTCAGTAGTTCATGGAGTTCTTCCCCTATCTCAAAGTTAGCAAAAAATACTGTGTGTGAGGGGAGGAGACCAGAAGATCCATCTCTCCTCTGCAGTCTTGAGGATTCCCACCGCCACTGCTTAATGTGGCTCCTGGAGATTGTACTGGAGCAGAGCATTGCTTCAGTAATAGTCACAAAATTGCGGTGTGTGAGTATGAACAAAAACTCATTCTTGCTGTCCAGTAGATCTCAGCTTTGATTACTGGATCTCTTTTTTTAGGGTAATCATTGCAAATTTGGTTTTTAAAAAAGAAAATTCTCCACCTTTTTCCACCCTTTCTTGAGAAATTATTTAAAAGCAACTAGCCATTTGTCCTAGTGAGAAAGACAGAGTAAATGGAATGTGTAGTCTAACCAGGTATGTACTGAGTAAAATAGTTTCTTAAAAAAGCAAATGTGGAATGAGAATGTAAAAGCATGGGAGCACACAGTGGTGATGGTGCCATATTATTGAGGGACTAACTTAGATCCTTGCTTCTATATTAGAAATAAAAAATCAGCCTCTAAAGCTAACTAAAAATTAGGTTTTTGAAAAGTATTTGGCAGCAGATGGTATTAGTGGAATTAGCTAAGGAAATTGAGTGTTTTTAATAAAACTTTCAGTCATTATAAATGAGTCTTTTTTTGTGGTCGTACCACCCTTCTTTGAAGGGCATACTTTATGAGACCTTTGAGGAGGATGTGTAAATGTGTATTTCTCTACTGGTTATATAAATATTTTAATGTGGACAGACTTGTTATATATTCAGACTCTGAATGCAGTAAAACATAAGTGCTTTCTTCATATTTGTTTTCATGAAAGTTTTCTTTCTGTTTTACTGAGTAGGAAGTGTAGGATTGAAAGAATACTTATTTCTGATGATTGTTGTTAGCAGGGAAACTTTAACATTTGAGCAGATTTAGTGTGAACTGTTATGTTCATTCTTTTGTCAAATAGGTGGAATGCTTCATAGTTTAGAGTCTGTGTTCTCTTGATCCAGGCTCTGGGAAAAAAGTTTACTTTGGGAATATGAGGAGGTGTTACAGGCTAAGGCTTTGGCAGGTATCTGAACTAAATGCTCAGCCAGGTTATTTTGGTTTTTGGAGAACATAACAAAACGAATTTGTGGTTGGCTTTGATAGGGGTTTTTTGTGTGTTGTTTGTTTGTTTTGTTTTGTTTTGTTTTTTCCTTATTAAAGACTAGAAGGTGTGAATCTGCGATGTGATGAGATAGAGACATTCTGTGTGTCTCCTACATTACTTTCATGGTGTATGGATTCATTTTTCAGAAGGGAATGGTGGGAGGTGTCTCCGTGTTAGAATTATAAGACAATTTGCATTTTAGCCTGTAAATCAATACAAGATGTGAACACGAAGATTTGCATTTACAGTGTAATATCAGATGTTCTAATTTTTCAAAAACTGTTGAAGTTAGGTCTTAGAAGTGCAAAGTACCCTGATAATTTCAGTACAAGCAGCATCATAAAGATAAAAATCTATGTCCACTGAAATACGAAGAAAGTTTTTAAACTGTGTGTGACCTACAGCAAACTGCCGCTTTCTGATAAAAATTGATATGCTTCATAATGCTTTCCTCTTCCCCTCATCAAGGAGGAACCAAGTGGGAGGAGTTAATTGGGATGTTTGAGGGACAGAAGAGAAAGTAAAAAGTCAACGAGATAAAGCAAACTGTATTAAAAGGGGAGACCAAAAATAGTGTATGATCCTGAATTCATGGTGAAAATGGTGTCTCATTTTTTAACCATCTTGGAACAGTGCTACCAATCTTTTTTTTTTCATTTCTCGATATTTCAGTGAGAGGTATGTTTCAGAATCTTCTGAGTTTGAAAAATAAACCTATATGTTTATTCAGATGTACTTCTGTCACTGAGTTTCTTTGATTATCAACTTTCTTGCAAAGATGAATCTCACAGGCTTCTATACAAAAAGATTTAGGACTTTGAAAATGAAAAAAATCCCGTGCAACCACCTCTACTTTTTTACATTTTAATTGTAACACTGCAGTTAAAGTAGTCTCAAAGCTAAGATTTATAATAAAACCAATGTGTTTAAATTTAAATGCACAATGCAAAATTCCTGAATAAAAATAAAATACCTTAATGTATTCTTATAATTAATGGAATGACCTTGTAAAAAAATATTGTTTAGATAATAGTATAAGTAAGATTAGCCAGTATAGTCTGAATTATAAAGTATACCTTTATGTTCTAGATTTTCCAGTGCAATCTGGATATATAAAGAGTGGTACATAAACAGCAACAAAATCCTAACTTTTTTCCTCTCCCAGCAGGAGAAAAAAAGATACTACTATTGCTTTATCTGAAGGATTCCCATTTGTTATTGGAGCTTGTGTGGTTATACATAGATTTAGGTAAACTTGCTGTACAATGAATTCCCTGAAATACTTCTAAGGGAATTTGAAGGCAATTTAGGTATCTAGCTGAAGGATATATGAATGAGAGAACATAAACTGATAGTGGCAACAAGACAGTGTGTTTTTAGTGACGTAGACCAGCAATAAAGAGAACATAAATATAGATTTGCTGTCCAGTAGCAGGTTAAAAATGTCTTTGGAACCTATACCCGCTATAGTGGGGCGACTTTGGGTCACATAGCAGTGCTGCTTCCCCAGGCCCTCATCAAGGACCAGGTGCTGGGGTGAAACCTGGCTCATGATGGGCTGGCTGGAACCCTGCACATGTGGGAAGAGAGGTGGCCACTTTGCTGGCAAGACTGGGTGACCACAATGCCCCTTCTCTGCTGGTGTGACAGTGGCACTTCTGCTGGAGAGCTGGGCATTCAAAATACCACCCTCCCTGCAGCCGAAGGACCCAAAGGCTTTAGCGAGTGGCTAACGGTGACAGCATTTGCAGCTCTCCTTCAGCTTCAGCTTTTAAGAACTGTAGGATTTTTCTACGTGAAACTACATTGATCTTAAAATTCTATACATCATAGCCGAGTTGAATCCCAGTGTGTGTGAAACTGCTAGATTTCAACTGCTAGGCAACTCACAGCTCCACTGTGAAGGGCAGGATTTACCTGTTGATATGTTCAATAGTAAATATCTAGTAGTTGTCAAGTATTGAATTAGAGATTTTATTTTTCTACAGAAGGAGAATTTTTCAAGTACTGGCACTAAAAAATGACAGAAAATAAAGCTTAAAAAGAGGTTTGGGATGTCATCTTAGTGTTACCACGATTTGCTCCCCCAGAAGGGTTACAAAAGCCAGAGCTGGTGTTTTTAAAGTTTTTGGGTGGTTTAGAGAGGAGGAGAGTGGAGAAAGTTGATGACTTTAAAAACCTGTCCAGTCATATTTTCATGTTTTCCTCTTTCCTAGTTTGTTTTTATGTGTGTGTGTGTTACTGTCAGATTTAGGGCAGCTCCCTTCTCTGTTGTTTCTCTTCTTAAATTGCTCCTTCAGCATTCTTTTTTTCTGGTCAGCACTTAAGTAGTCATCTCATTGACATGATCTGTTGCTTGCCACTGCTTAACCTTACTTGGATAAAGCACATTATAGAGCCTAAACCTGTTGTTCTAAAGCTGTAGACAGATTATCTTTTTCCCATCCAGCTGTGCACATTGAAGGCTGTGTAGCTTCTAGGTATGCGTCGTGACCACGAATGACCAGTTTGTTACCAGTTCTGCTCAAGGAGCAATTTTTGAGTGCTGCTGAGTCATTCAGACAAAACTGGCTGAGGTAGCAGTTTTGTTAGATGGCTTCCTGTTAAGCAAGTGCAAATGATTTTACTTGAAGTGAATTAGGAAAAACAAAAGCTTTTGGCATAGCTGCAGGCTTCTGGTCTGACAGGACTATTTTTGGCATAGCTGTTTGCAGAGTGAGTGTCTATTTACTGCTTTCTTGGATGAAAATATTATTTTGTCATCTCTCTTGAGATTTAAACCTGAATACAGAGTCTGAAACTGTGTTTGTGCTTATATGGAGAATTGAGACTTGGACACAGTGGTAAGTTTTGAGTATTTGCATTGCATAAGTGGCAGCAAAAATTACTCCACTGCTTATTGGCTGGAAAAAAAAGGGAGGACAAAACATCACTTGAGTAAGTAAAGAGGTCACGCTCATGTGGCATGTATAAAGTGTTAGGCGTATGACTTGTTTTTGTAAAGCTACGTTTTAAAAATGAGTAATAAAATTGCTATAAAAGACCTCCTGTGTTGTAAAAGGAAAAAAAAAGCAAAGCACACTTTTAATTTTATATATTTACAGTTTGACAAAACTAAGAATCTCTCTTTTTTTTTTTTTTTTNAAGTGTGCTCTGGAAGAGTGTTCAATGGCACTGAATTTGTTTCTAAACAATAAGTTCTCTGAAGCCCTGGAACTGCTTCGTCCATGGTGAGATCCTGTTCCTTGCTGAAGTTGCTGTAAACAGATAGTGTAAAGTATGCTACCTGGTAGCTGAATATTAATGTAAAACCTCTTGAAGATACTAGTTTTCTTGTATTCCCATTTACCCGCAGGCATTTCTTGGTATCTTTGGGTTTTAGCAGTGCACTTGTTTCTCCTTAAGATCATTGCAAAACCTGTTAATGAAGTACTGATTTTTTCTGTCTTTAAGTTGTCTTTCCTCATGCAGAGGGAAAAAGCAGGGGAGCAAGACCTTATCTAATGTGTCTTTTTGAGAATTTGTACAAAGGAACTGCTTTTGACAAAACAGAAAAGCTGGAATAAAACTCCAGAATACTCTTTTTGTTGCTTTTTATATGACATTTGAGTCACAGTAGTGTTCACCCTTAAAGCCCACCTTTTGATATGCTGACTGATCCTGCGTGTCCCCCTGTTGTCTTTGCTCCACTGAGAAGAAAATCAGGGCAGTGCAGATGCAGGGAACTAAAGAATGGTGAAAGGTTTGTGGGATAAAACCTAGCTTACCTGTGGCCGTGTGGGGAGGCAGTCTAGGTGTTGTCCGTTAGGTCTCAGGTCTGAATCCGATTCACTGTTCCTGTCTATGTTTTAAAGATGTGTTTGATGTCAAGGGTTGTGTCAGTGGGAGGGATCTGTAGCTTGTGTTAGTAGAGCGAGCTGAAGTTCTAGCTCTGCAGTTTGTTGATGGTAAGTCTGTATTAAGAATGATGGGTTGGTGGTGTTAGGTCAGTATAATGGACAGGTGGAAGAACAACATTAAACAAAACCTTGGGAGGGTGACAGCTATCCAGTGTTTGCTTTTAACAGTATGGGGAGCTCAAGTGTAGAGAAGATAAGCAGAAATAACACATTTGCAAATTAATTATATTTACACACAAGTTCTCTTCTCTGAGCATTGTGCAGTGTTATTTGTAGTAGAGCAATGCTTTGAGAAAGCCCACCGGCACTTGTGTGTGCTATAACTATTTTTGGGTAGTATTGCAAAATACTTTGTGCATGTGTGTACTACTACATACACACGCAATGGTACCCAAATGTTTTTTGTGTGTTTTATACATATTTTGTTTTGTGTTGTAAAACACCCCCCACGTGTTTTAGTTTTAGTTAGCATTTGCTATGAAGAAAAAAAAAAATCTAAACTCTGTGGTTTTGATGCTTTGTGTCCCTGTTACCTCTTAGACTTTGATTTTTACTATATAGCGTATTCAGCTAGTCTGCAAAGGAGGAACTAGCCTAGCGAGGAAACAAAAAGCCAGCTTTAAAAAATAACAAGCCCAATTGTTTTGATGAAAAATAGCCTTTTAATGAAATCTAAACTTAAGTCCTTAAATAATGTAAACATTTTAGGGACATATTGATATATTTAAGAAATACACAGCCCAAGGGTCATCTTCTGGGCCTCTGCTAAAATTTTCTGTCTTCAAAAATTATGCTTGATAGGTTAGCTTCTTGATTTAGGGGGAAGAAAAAAGTTGAGGAGTCTGGAGACGGTCCAACAGGGGGCTAGCAGAATGGCTAGAAGACTAGAACAATCATTGGGATTGGGAGAGCTGGGTTTGTTTTAGTTTGGCGAAAAGGAGAGTTGGTGATTAATCTGATAGTGGTCTGGAGCTATTGAGGGAAAATTGCGAAGACAAAGACAGCCTTCTACTTAGTGACATATGGTAAAACAAGAGGCAGTCTCCACAATTTGAGGCTTAGGTGATTAAAATTGGACATTAGGAAAAGGTACATTGGTAGTACAGTGTCAGTGAGGCTGCCAGGAGGATATACGGTCTTGATTTTCTTGAACCTCTTGAAACTTTTTTAGACAGAGCCTGAGTTCACCTGATATAACATTGGCAATAGTGCTGCTGTAGCTGGCAGGTTTGACTCTATAACTTCTGGTAGCCACTTGTAACAACAGTCTTCTTTTTGGTAGTGTAACTGTTGTGAAAGCCAGGCTGGTTCAATGTAGCCTCTTATGCAAGACTGAGTGTGTGCCTACTGGTTTTTCTGTCACACAAATGTGGATTTTTGTAACTTTGGATCGAGCAATAATGTTAGAAGGATGTCCTTAGTCCTTATGTTAAGCGAAAGCAGACAGCTGAGTATTTATGTCCGTGCTTAATTAGCTGAATTAAATAGATATACCAGCAGACTATAAATGGCATATAATTAAGTGTATTTGTGTAACCCAGATTGGATATTTTCTGGAACTTGCTGTGACAGTATCTTGTGGAGGTAGATGTGTAGCACCCAGAGGAAGATGGTGGTACTTAGCTTATATTTTCATCTCCATTAGTTTGCTACTTTATTCTTCTGTCTTTTCACAAATTAAGGTATGTGTCTCAGCATTTAATTTTGTATTCTATTGTAAAGTTTTGCTTAAAGACACAAAAATTATGTTTGCTCTAGGTCTAAAGATAGTATGTACCATGCCCTTGGGTACAGTACTATTTTAGTAATGCAAGCTGCTATGACCTTTGAACAGCAGGATATACAAATGGGAATTTCTACAATGAAGGAAGCTTTGCAAACCTGCCAAAGGTAAGCACAAGCAATGAGGTACTTAATTCAGTAAATGTTCCTTGTAAGATATCTCAGCTGCCTGTATGTTTTCTAAGCAGGCTATTGTCAGTAAAATAGTGATCTAAATTTGGAAAGGTGGCGTAAGTGTCACTATCTAATTATTATTGGTATGATTATATTTCCTAATGTTGTGGGGAAAAATAAAAAAAGACTTTTTGACTCTGGGCATGCTTAGCCTCTGAGGTTACTTAAATGTCTGATTGGTTGTGTAGACCTACATGTGAGCTGACGCTATGTGATTGGACTGCCTGAGTTACTTAAACTTACAGCATTTTGTTTTTCATGAAAATCAATTTAAAATACTGGATTTTGAATTCTCCCTTTCATCATGAAAATACTCTTTTTTTTAAAACCAAAAAAATGTTGTTTTCAAAAGTGGATCCAAAAATCTCGTAGGATTAAGTTTGTTCTGAAGTTTCTTCTAAAACCAAGAAATTTAAAAATTATTGTTACAAGTCTGAAGTGTTTAGTCACCTTACAACTAAAGGGCTGTTATTCCCATCGAGAATGCTGTGAGCCTTGGAATAAAATGAGATAGAGTAGAAAGTAAAAGTTACTAGTGGCCTTTATTTTTTTAACTAAAAAAACCACCTTAGAAAATGGATTGTCAAAGGTAAAATGCTTAACAAATGTCTGACAAAACTAGAAATGAGTGCTTTATTCTGTTGTACCAGTTCTTCACCATATTGATTAGGTCATAATTTATCATGAATGGTTTCCAAAGAAGTTGCCTCCCAACGTTGTTACTTTTAGGCATTTGTCATCTTAGCAATGACAAAGGAAAAGGAAATGACAAAATTATCAGATAGTAAAGAAAATAAGGGTCAACAGTTTCTGCCTCTTCTTCAGGTGTCCTATATTGTTTCATAGTTTCATCTGAACTATGTTGTTTAGTATGTCTGGAAATTAGATGCCTCTTTGTACTTCAGATAGCAGCTCTAATTGAGACTATCTCTGCAGGATACAAACTTCTGTGCATAAGTGCTCTGTTCTAGTCTGTCACAAAATTCATAAAAAATGCAAGATAAAGACAATCAAGCACTCAAAGGTGAAGAATTGCCAGAACTACATGAGCCTTAATTGAACGTGGTTTTGGTATGCATTATGTTAACCTATAGTGTCATAATCTTGTTGTCAGGATCCTGTACTTTCAATGTGCAGAATACTGTGAACAAATCATAAGCTAATGCTCATTATTTATAATTAATGACTTCCTGGCTTACAAAATGTGTTCCTCTTCTGAACGTTGAATTGTTTCTTTAGCTTGTTTGAATTGTGTTCTTCTTCATCAAGTTGAATTGTTTGTAAATAGTAACAAATCCATTTTTGGATACTAAAATAAACTAGCAATTTATAACATGGACAGTTGAGATCTGTTGAAAGTAAAGTATGTGACCTTGGCACTACATCTGGCATAAAATGCCATAAGATACCAAATATTAGAGCTCTTGTTGATTTATTTTCATTCTAATGCTGAGCACAAGTTTAAGAAATGGAAAAAGGTAATTCCTAAAATTAAGAAGTCCAGTTAAAGTGTTTTGTCTGGTGTCAGAGACCTCTGCAGCTGGTGGATGGAAGTCGGCTAGAAGCTATTGTACACTTAAAGTAGATTAAACGTGTGCCTGGAACATAAATCAAGGTTGGATATGTTTCTGAGTCTAGGTGCATGCCGGTGGCCATGACTACTCAAAGAATTGCAGCTACTGGAAAATACATAAATTATGGCTTGAGATATTTAAGAATTGTAAATAATTGAAGTTAGAATTTGTGTTGAAATACTGTTCATGCTGTGTGGGTTTCTTTTCCTCTGTTTACCGACTGATTTAGATTCAGAAAGAGAAACACAGTGGTGGAATCCTTGTCCAATCTAGTTTCTAAACAGTCAGCGGATCAGTTGAGTGAAGGTAAGTGGTTTGTAATAGAATTTAAAATAAAGAAATGAAAAAAGCTCGAAATCACCCTACCAACGTGTACTAATATATTTAACCACCCAAGTGGTAGGAGGTTTGTATTTGAATGTAAAGCTTCCCAAAATGGGGGATTCAGCCCAATTTTTTTTTTTCTTCTTTCTTTCTTTTTTTTTTTCCCCTCTAGCTCTGGACATGTGTGAATTAATAAGGAAATGCCTTTTGCCTTTCACAGTGCAGGAGTGAAGACAGTTGCTAGGGTTTTTTTATTTTTTTTTTTTTTAACTGACATCGGCTTCCAGAAGTTTAATAAACATCAGTGCTAGGGAATAAGTTCTTATCATTAGTTGCACTGGATTCTGAATATATTAACAAATTCTATGCTTGTCTGTTTTGCCTCAAGGTGTTTTGGGAAATGGTATGAGTACATTGTTCATGGCTCTGAAAATACCGATCTCCTATTTCTGATTCAGGCAGAATCAAGTATGCTTTTTTATTCCTAACCTGCCACAAAAGAATCCTCTTTAGTACTGGACACATCAAACTCACCATGTGTGCACTCTACATACAGCAGCCTTTTGCATGTGGCTGGTCTTGGAGCATGAGTGTAGAGTAACTCATGTCATGTGTGTTAAGTCAAATGTACTTTAGTTCTGCATGAGGACAGAAAGTCCACCTGGTGCTTTCATTTTGCTGAGCATGACTTGGTGAAAACCTGTTCATAGTGTCTTACTGGGCTTGGAAAAAGCCTGAGCCATAGTGAGTGTTACTATTCATCTGCAAAAGTTTTTTCTAAGACCTGGAAGGAGGTTTGGAAGAACTAGTTACCGTAGGCTGATATTTAAACTTCGGATCAACAGAAGTACAGGAGAGCATCTGCTAGAATAACAAGTAGATTTTGCCCTAGTCCGAAGTCAGCACTTGCAAGATCAAAGATGTTGTCTGACGAGAAGTGAAATACAAGACTATTTTTAGCTAGCTTCCCAGTAACTGCTTCTATGGGGACAGCAGAATCTTTTTCTTTTCTTGAGAGCATTTTATTTGTTCCATTTATTCCAAACAAGAGGACATCAACAATAACTTCTCTGGTAGTAAATAACTTTTCTTTCTTATATAGAGGAAATGCATGCTGAAATCTGCTATGCTGAATGCTTACTACAAAAAGCAGCTCTCACCTTCGTACAGGTAAAGTTGATTGCTGATTTTGTATCTCTGTGTAGCAGTTTAATGGAAAGATGTTAGTAATTGTAAAACATAGTTCCCACAATTGATATGCTGTTACAAGCTTGAACTTTTACCTGGTGAATAAATGTTACTTTATGGCAGCAATTGAAAGTATGGTAAATACTGTGCTACCCAGCAAAATCTTCTCATAAACAATGTGAATAACTAATGATGTTACGGATACCCGGGAACCAAAAACCTAAGGTATATTGCGGTCTTACACAGATGGTATGTTTAAGTGACTTACATCACATCTGAGAGAGTCCAGCACTTGTCTAAAAAACCCAATCAAGTATCAACAAAGGTCTTGTTTGAAAGCGCAAGTCTTTTTTCACACAGAAAGGATAAACTGTTTCCCAACTAACAAAACTTCAACTGATGCACACTTACCACCAATTCAGTATCACTCTCCATGCACTTTTCACATGTTGTCAGAAGCAGTATAGTAATGAATTATTATAAAATGAGGATTTCTTAGCTTTGCTGAGGTAACAGCACAGTTCACAGAAAGATCGGCTGTTTAGTACTGTGTAGAGCTTTTTGTTTAGCTTGCGCTTCAGGGACTTCATGCTACTGTGTTTTCAAATTCAATTTGAAATGTGATTCCTGAAAACAGTTGTAAAGTCTGTCTTTTTTTTTTTTTAGACATACGTAAGTGTTTTACAAATGTTTATAATGAATGTGTTTTATGTAATCTCTTTGGGGGCACAAAGATATTGAGATCAGGTGGATGTAAAAAGTTAACTGGCAAAGCTTTATAAGCCACTTACTGCAGTACCTTGACCAGGAGCATCAGTACATTTTGTTAATGGAATGCCAGTCTTTCCTATAATTTTTTTTTTTTATAAAGCTACTTGCCAAATGGAAGCAATACTCTTTTGTTTTCTGAGTGGGTTTTTTTAAGCATGAATTTTTAAAGAATTGTTGAAAGAGGTAAATTCAGGACTGTATAAAATGAAAAATATCCAAACCTTAGGAGTATACTTTCTCTGAGGCAGCACCTTGCTATCATCGTGTCAGAGATCCATTGCAGTTGACTAGAATACTCTGCTTTGCTGGTTGCTGCCGTATCCCGTGTTTTTCATCCTTGACTGACCTTGATTCATCTGAGGAGGAGGAGGAGGATCATGAAAATGCAACCATTTAGAAACAGGTAGCAAGAATGCTTATACTGAAACACTTAAGTTTGAGTGTTCAGTCCTGCAGAGAACAGTTGAGGTCTTTTGAAGTGGTGATCTGTTAATGGAAGCCAGAATTTTTAGGGCTCTTTTTTTTTGTGCTTTTCCACTTACTACATTGTATGTACTGTCCCAAGTATTTAAATGTGCATTTTTAAAATGCCTGCATATGTTCCCCTTCTGTGTGAATGCTAAGAGAAAAAATTCTGTCTTGTTGAGCCATGAACCATCTTGCTTTTCAGGAATTTATTTTTGATGGCTAGTGCATTGTGGCTTTACTTTGATTTTTCTATGGGTTAATAAGCACATATGTTGGGTAGTACATGTGATTAATGTTGGTAAGCAACAGAATTCATATGTTCAGAGGATTCTTTGACAGGCTTGTCTCCTGCCAGATCCTGGGCTGCCTTGTGTGTGTCAGAATCTGTGGTTCAGATCTTTCACCAAAATGGTCCTACAGCACCATCTGGTGGAGAGCTTTGTTGTTTCATTTATATGCATGGGAAATTCTGTTGAAAGTGACTTTTTTTTTCAGCCCTCTCTTTTAGTTTTAAGGCTTGTAACATGCACCAGAGAAGTTTCCCTGACAACTTAAAGCAAGTATTAACTTTGGTCTAAGAGTCTACTAATTGAAAAATCTTTTTAACATTTCCAATGACTGTTAAGTTATAAATCAATCTAAATTTTATTGGAATATTTTTGTGTATATGTTCTATGTAATAGTTGAATGGGTGCTTTTGTACAATTAATTTTTTTTTCTTCTAGGATGAAAATATGATCAACTTTATCAAAGGTGGCCTCAAAATTAGGACGAGTTACCAAATATACAAGTAAGCCATTCGAAAATGCTTAGATTCGATATTGGTATAAGCAGGTGCAGTTGCATTAATACATCCAAAATAAAAATAAATATTTAAAGCAATTGTAATTATTATACTTCAGTCTTTCTCCTTCTCTCCTTTTCTTTTTTTTTTTTCTCTGCATCAAAAGAGAGTGTCATCAGGTGCTACAGATGACTCAGGGGAACAAAAGCAAAATTGAAACTTACTACCAGTTTGAAGGTGGAGTGAAACTTGGAATCGGAGCATTCAACTTGGTATGACTTTTTCAGACCACAGAAATGATATTGGGATAATTCAGTAGGATTCTTTGCAGATACAGTACTGTAATCCTGTTTTAAAAATTGCACGTTTGTAAAATGGGGATACAGTTTTATAAAGTTTTAGGCATTGTGAAAATGGCAGTGGCTTTTTGCATGCATGCCTTCTAGGATCTTTCTACTTTTATATTCTCAATTGTGTTTAATTCTCTTGGACTAATTTATGTGTGTATTTCGTAAAAAGAAATGCAGCTATATTTACCTGTGTGTAGGAGGAATTTTAAGATGCTTATGCTGTTGTTTTCAGCATATCTGGAGTGACTGCATTTATTCTAACACCTCCCATATATACCATTCGTTAGAATCGGTGACATAAATAATTACAAAATCAAAAGAATGAGCAGTAGTTTTATGAATTTGTGCAAATGAAAACCGAGTACATCCACTAGCATTTTTCTTTACTACAGTTGCCATTCCATATCTGTTGTGGTAAGAGTGAGAGTTTATTTCTACTGGTATGTTAGTTTCTGTACCATTCCAGACTGGAGCTGGCCAGTTCTGAGTATGGTCAGAATAACTTGGGTCTGTCTGCACTGGGTCAGCCTTCAAAACCCAAGGAACTGGTAGATATCTATGTTCATAAGTGCTTTGACCTTCCCTATTCTTCATGAAATATTAGTAGGAAGCTTATTAGAAACATCTCTACTGGGCAGAATCTGGTAGGATGAATGGAGCTTTCAAATACTACACCTTTAACTAGATCTTCTTGTAGTACTTGTTGGAAAGGTGGTTGTGATCCTTGTAAGTATTTTTGAGTTTTGTGGAGAATGTACTTACAAGGGGATCAGAACATGCCTGTAATAGAGGACTAAAAGGTGGTAATGATAGCTAGTATTTCTAAAACAAGTATGCTTGCTACTCTGCTAATTCAGTGCTCTCACAGTAGCAACAAGTAGAACTTTTGTGATACCCATGTGTCATTTGATTGGGGAAGTAAAGGAAGATGACAATTATAGATTGTACTACCAAAATAGATAATACTTTCATTCCAAATGACCCACAATTTTCAAACAATTCTGATCAGCTGAAGACAGAAAAATCTGTTATTATCTAAAAAAGCACAGCTGGGCTCTGTCTTGCTGTTTCCATGCTGGATGATCATCAAAAGTCTGAATTTCCCTGAAGCTGCAGACTGATTGTATATTGTTGGTCATTTTTGAGTTCTTTTGTGGTCTACTTTCCGACTAATGTATAATGGCATTTAAAATAGCAGCTGGCATTTTTGGCTCACGTTTATAGTAGTTATGGTGGTTTTTTAAAAAAAAAAAAAAAAAAGTTTTTATTTATCTTATTTTTGTTTGAAATGTATTTCAGATGCTGTCGCTTTTACCAGGAAGGATCCTTCGACTTCTAGAATTTATTGGATTTTCTGGCAATAGGGTATTTGATCTGATATTTATCTTTCCAAATTAGTCTTTTGTTAGATAAAGACAGGTTGGATTTAACATGATATATTTCACACTAGAAATTATAATGATCTGTGTTGTTTATCAGTATTTTAGCGTGGTTGAAAAGATGAGAAGTTGGCTAGATGATGCAAGCATAAAAGCACATATGGTGATACCCTGATATCGAACAACCATGGGAAATGATGAGTTTGCTTCAGAGGGGTTTTTCAAATTGTAATTTTCTTTCCTTTTCCTGATCCATAAGGAAAGGATATCAGCTTTCTTTTCAAGCCTATGCAATCAGAAATTAATGTTCCTTGTACCAGTAACTGAGGATACAGTCGAGTTCCGCGTTTTTCCACCCACAATCCCTGCACATTTCTTTGAGAGAAGGACTTTCTGAATATCACATGTCACTGTGGAATCTCAGTACATCTTTTTCTCATGTATGAGGAAAATATTTGTAATCATAGCCTTGTTTTTGTAAATGTAGCCTTGCTTTGTAAATATCTTACAGCCCCTTAAAAGTTTTTGCCACCTATAAGAAATAAAAAAACCAAAACAAACAACAAACCAAACAAATAAACCCACAGAATAACTGAACTTTGTTATTTATGAGACAATGAGTCACCATATGGTTTTATTGCTTTTAGTTTGTCCACAGCTATGGTTCTGTTTATGTAAAATTAGACTTCACTGGAGGCCTGTTCATTCTTTTCCTTCCTGTGAAGGACCTGATTCGTACTGAAGCTCTTCCAAAATCAGCATTTTTACTCTGACTGAAAAGGCAATGAATGCTGAAAGGAAAAGAGCAGCCAATTTTGGAGTGTTCCACTACGTTTTTTTGTTTTTTTTTTTTTTTTTGTATGGTTTCAGATTTTTTTAATTCCCCTATGACTCCTCAAATTGCTGTGCAATAAAACTCCTGTTAAGTTAATATTTGTTTGGAGATAAAAATGTTCATTCTGATACTACTCTGAAGAGCCACTGCTCTCAAACTCATCTCAACAGTCCCCAGGCGGTCAAGCTGTCATGTCCCATAAACTGGGAAGAATGAGAAGAAGTTTCATGTGTTAAGAACTGAATAAGTCTACATGAATGTGAATTCATTTTCTCAGCACACAAATTCCATTGTAGCTTCCGGAAATGGTGTCTAGAAATTGGTGTGTCAGCAGAGGTCATATCTCAATCAGAATCTCAAAATGGTGCCTCACTTGCTGGGAGATCCTTGAGGGTAGCAGGGGACTTCTGTGAAGGAAGACTGTAGCCAACAAGTAGCACTGGAATAATTGAGAGAGGTTCTAATGAAACATAGCTTTAAAAGATTTTATTCTGAAAGGCCAGAAAACGGGAGAAGGAATGTAGACCTGTGTATCTGCATGGTCTGTGTGGTGTTCCCATTTCACTAGGGCACTGAAATGCACGTGTAATTTTATTCAGTGTTGGCTTAATTTTCTCCTTGCTGAGTATATCAGCTGTGGCAGAACTGTTTTGGTAGAAGGTTGTGTGGATCTGAGATAACAAAATGCTAAATTATGAAATCTGAAAGGAAAACTGGATTTGGGGGAACCAGAAACTATTAAAAGTAACTCTGTATACTGATAGTTAATTCTGCATGTGTTTGTGATGTTTCTTAGGAGTTGGGCCTCTGTCAACTACGTGAAGGCGCATCTGGCAGCAGTTTGAGGGCCATTCTGTGTACTTTCACCCTGTTGGTTTATCATACTTACGTCTCCTTAATCCTTGGTGAGACCCACTGTGTAGCTGTTCAGTCATGCTGCACATTATGGTAGCTATTGTGATCTTTTTGAACTGAATTTTGAAACTGGCCAGTTAGCTTTGTGCAGGAGATTGCTGTATCCTTAATTCTGATTTTAAATGAGTATCTCTTACAAAGCTACGTCGGCAGAAATGGTGAGGGTGGATACCGTATACCAACATCTTTTTGCATCTCAAGGGCTGTTTCAATGTGCAACAGCAAAATATCACACAATATTTTCAAGTTCAGACAAGTCCTTATCCATAAATTAATGTCAGATATTGAGAAAACGATATCCAGGAAGAAGTGTGTACTCCTGAACAATTTACTTGGAAGTTCAAACGTGTGGAGAATTAATTGCTTTTGCTACATGGGGCTAAAAGTCGCCATTAATTCTATATGCATCTTTGACATATTTTCACATTCTTTAGTTTGGAAGTATTTTAGTTCTTGTCCTTCAGGCTCATCAGGAAATTAAGGAGAACTTCATTTCCCTTAGTATCACCTGTACTTCATTACTGAGCTCAAAATTACGAAAGGAGGCAGCTGAGGAATATTTTCCTAACTTGCTAAAACATTAAAGCGATTTAAAAATATAACTAGGATATATAATGGAATAGTTTAAAGAATATTCATGTATTCTGTCCTGTTTTTGCTTACATATATTTGCTATCTTAAAAGCATTTAATATCTTTTGGACAAAAATTCATTTTTATAGAAACACAATGTGATGAAATAATTCTGCTTCTGCATAAAAGCAGTCATTCGTTAATCTGTTCAAGTCATAATAGGATTTGGAAATGAAAATCTTAATCTGAAACTTTTTTTTTGAAGTACATTGAAGTTGACTTGTTATGTTTTCTAGGTACAGGGGAAGCTAACCTTCAGGAAGCAGACAGTCTCCTCGAACCCTATCTCCATAAATTTCCAAATGTGTGTATTTTCAATAAATTTCATAACAGCAGTGTGCTCTCCTAACCTTAAAATAGTAACTTGTTATTTTTCTATCTCCTTTCAAGGGTTCCATTATTCTGTTTTATGCTGCCAGAATAGATATACTGAAAGGAAATTTTGAAAAGGTAAATTGCTTTTTTTTTCTTTTTAAGTTTCCTATTTGCTCAGTACTCAACTCAAGGAAAAAAATACCTGAATTATCTAGCTACCTTATTTTAATTGGACTGATAATTGTGCTTTTATCTGAGTTTACGTTCAGTGTCAAAATTGATTCCATCTCTCGCTCTCTCGCTCTTGCTCTAAGTGAGACTGGAAGAGAAGTTTATCTCATTTTACTAGTCAGGTGTTCTCCACTTAGGTGCTGGGAAAGAATTTGCTCTATAATTAGATGTGGGTCTCATGTGGAGCCATAATTGAGTGAATTTTCATCGTTCTCACTTAACTGCATTGTAGGCGCAGCTGAGGTTCCAAGAATGCATAGCAGCCCAGCAAGAGTGGAAACAGATTCATCATCTCTGTTACTGGGAACTGATGTGGTGCTACACCTTCCAGCAGAACTGGCTTCAAGCATATCGGTATGCAGACCTGCTCAGCAAAGAGAGCAGGTGGTCTAAGGTAAATGGGCAGGTGGACGTTGTTATAATGTACCAGTAGCCTTTCTGCAGTTAAACGTGCATTGCAGTTCACACAATAAGCGTAACTTTTGCTTTCTTCTGAAACCCATGAGCAAAGGCACAATGGCACCAAAATGGTAGGTTTAACTGGCTTGGGAGGTTGGACTGGATGGTCTGCAGAGGTCCCTTCCAACCCCATATCGTTCTGTGATTCTGTGAATTTTTATTTCACATTCTGAAGTGTTAGAGCCCTAACTAGCAGTGCTTCAGCCCCTCTTAAAACAGAGGTCCTTATCAGACCTGTGATGAAAAAAGAGGGAAGAGGAAAAATGTTAACTTGCATCTGAAGTCAAGTTCCAACAGTTGCTAATAAAACTTGGCTGAAGATGCTGTGTTTGTTGCTTAATTATAAACAGACAAGAGCAGGCCTGCTCAACAGATGCTTTGTGACATGAAGTGGGAAGGCTGCTGGATACAGGGTCTCCTTTTGAGAGACCTTTTCTGTGTAAAACTGTTTCTTAGAGTCTGAACCCAGCACAATGTGTAAATAATTTTTGATACATCATTTGTGTTTGTTCCTTTCTAGAATACTGTTTTATTATGCTTAGTGGAAAAGGGAATATGTTCTTTAATTAAAGAGGAAAAGAATACTGTATTCAGTATGAAGTGCAAATATCTTGAATAGAATTACGGAAGCTTCTTTTTTACCTATGCAAAGTCCAGTTACTGAATTAGCACTTCCTTTCTTGAATTAGTACTTGCTTATTTTCTTCTGTTTTTTCAGGCATATTTCTACACATAGCAGATCATATAATAGCATTAATTGACTTTAAAATAGTTATGTCATTTAATTGCATGTTTTTATCAGTGACTTACATAATAAATTGTCCTATTATTTGCAGGAGACGTAGCATTTTAACTTATTTAGAATATTAATAATTAATATTAGGTTAACTTTTTTAGAATATTAATAAATATGTTGAAAATAAGATAGTAGCATGAATTACGTGACAAAGGAAAAGCTAAAATTCTATAGTCCCACCTGTCTGAGAATTACTGGAAACACTTCAGCAAGTGGCTTGAGAGATTTGAGTCCTTAGCGTATTGACCGAACACAGTAAATTAGATGTAGTAATATGTTGCAATTTTTTTTTTAAAATAGGCAATATATGTATTCCAGAAGGCAGCAATTCTATGTATGCTTCCAGAGGATGATTTGAGAAGGACTGGTGAGGACATTGTATCTTTATTCAGGTAAACATTCATGGAGCCACTAGTGTACAGTCATATTCTCCAATATAAAAGTTTTTGTCTGGAGTTCTTGTCTTGTATAATTTACTTCCTATTTACAACCAACAACTTTCCTGTTTTTTTCTTTGCTTTTAGTGTCATAATATTTAGAATGCTCTTTTTATCAGCAAATGTAGATTCTGCAACTGTGGTCTCAGTGGCGTGAAACAATTTAAGATATTATACTTCAGAGGAGAACAGCAAATCTTCTTAAATGAAATAAGATTAATTAAAAATTGCATAAAACAACTTCTGTTTTGCATTTTCCTTCCTTTTAGACAAGTGGATGGTCTGAAACAGAGAATTGCAGGAAAATCTATCCCAACTGAGAAGTTTGCAGTGAGGAAAGCTCGACGCTATGCAAGTCCTCAACCAGTGAATCTGATACTACCCGCCTTGGTATTTACGCTTGCTTTCTTTTTGTCCTTTTCAAATAGAAAAGAAATAAGTACAACTTGTTATACAGGGAAAGAATAACATTATCAGGTAGTGTCTGCTTTTTTAATTTTTTTTTTTTTTTTTAAGAATTATTCCATTTGTCCAATGGGATTTTTGTGATGCGTACCTAGGGGCTAGATCATGCTACTAACTACTAGCAGTCCAGAGCAAGAGTCAGCTTTTTCATGTGAAAGTTCAGACATAGAGAGGACAATTGCTGTTGCCACGTGAGGCTGAAAGTCACCTTTCAGTTAGAAAGCTGCATGGTTTTCTGGCATACGTGTTTATGTCCTTTAGTTTGGCAGGATTTTAGTCCTTGTCCTCCAGACTCATTAGAAAGTTAAGGAGTACTTTCAACACCCTCTATTCCCTTTGAGAAAGTGAAGAGTGGTGGGATATTTATGGTTTATGGGTTTTTTCTTTATATTGAATTTGAGTAAAATATGCAGAAGGTAATGGTACTTTACAAATCCTATTCTGATTTCCTGTGCTTTTAATTTCAGAGGCATTAGTTGTTCACAGTCTGTTTATGTATGCATAGAAGTAGTACTTTGTGTATGTCATGCTAAGGTATTTGTATGTGGATAATTCAGCAACAGCTAAAGATGGAAAACTCAATATGAGAAGAAATTTCTTACAGTAGGGCTCAGTGATACAGAAAGAGGAGTCCAAAGGAAACTGATCCATCAGTTTTAAAATTCATTGTGCACTCAATTACATGAAAGACCTTAAGGAATAAAGTAGTCCTGGCCTTGTACAGCACAGCACTGTTCAGTTGTGACTTTATTTTTGGTCTTGCGATCAAATCCAGTATCTTTTAACTTAAGAATTTTTTTCATAAGGAGTTAAGCTAAAATAAATGTAGTGTATGGTGTGAATGCAGTCAGCATAAATCAGGACTGCAGAATTAAAACGAATCTCGCATAAGGTACTTGATAGTGTCAATAACACTATTTCAGGCTTTGATAGAATAATGTATTTTTTCCCTCTGAAAGCCACATTCTGACAGCACAAATATTAGTGGAAATATTTCAACAGTGTATTGTAACAGCTTCAGCATGACATCAGTCTTCGTATTTCAGAGGTTTAATTAGAATTCATATACAGTAGAACAAACGATACTCTTATGTTTGCAATGACTAAGTAAATCCCTTGACAAAGTTTTATGTTGATTAACATTAACTCTGCATGTCTGTTCTCTCATTCTCTTTACAATGTGATGATACTTAATGTATTGAAACAGTTGTATTACTTGCTATTGCACTGAAGCATCTGGGAAGCTTTGTCAGAATTTGCCTTGATTTTTTTTTTAAATAACATTTTGTATAAATTACATGGGAAAAGTGTTGGATGCGTGCATTGAAATCACATTTTTATCTAGAAAGTTTTGCCTGCTTCCAATGTTGCTTGGCACAGAAGGAAACAGCCTGTAGATTTCAGCATCCATATATAAATGCACACATGAGTGTGTGTGTTTGGGTGCACATGTATATATGTATACGGTATTTACATGTACACACCCACAAATGCATGAACGAATTTATCTGTAATTCTGTAGAAAGTAAGTACTTTCAGCTATTTCTTCTGTTCATATGGCAGAGGCCACAGATGGAACATAAAATACCCAGTTTTGCTGATGCGTTACATAAATAATGGTAAACTGTCAGTGATAAAATCTGTTCAGTTGTGGTTTTAAAGATTAGTGAAAACACATGATAGAACCCATTAAAAAGGTGTCAACACATTCAAAACTTAGAAACCCAGGTTAACTTTGCCCACACCCAGGTTAACTTCTTTTGTGTCCCCTGTACATAAATACTCTTATGTAATCTTAATTAAATGGTTATTAAGGCAAATGTGAATGTCTCTGTAAACTTGTGTGTAACTGACAAAGGTATCTGGTTCTCATTGTGAGTAGTTATTTGAAGTCATACAGATACTTTTATTCGTGGGCTTCTCAACAGTGAGTGTTTTGATTTTGAAACCTTTCATATTGTTTAAAACAGGTTTTTGTAGGCAGTGTTTTTATGTACTCAAAATGCTCCATAACGGCTTTCCAAGATATAATCTTCAGTTAGACTCCTGAAATCATGTAAATATTTATCTTGTGTGTTTTTTTTATCAGGAAATGATGTATGTTTGGAATGGCTTTGCAATTGTGGGCAGAAGAGCAGACCTCACTGAAAGCTTACTGATAACAATTGAAAAAGAAGAAACTGCTCTACAAAATGAAACTAGTAAGTGGTTAGTTAAGCTGGAGGTAATAAGCTGGTAAGAAATGCTGACATTTTTCTTTGCTTCTGTCTACTGATGTTTTGACGCAGGCAACGTGCTATTCAATCTGAGTATGGGAATTTTGGAGCCATGTGGAAGTTAGCAGTGGTTCTAGTGGAGCTAGAATCCAGTGCTATATCATGCAGAGACTTGTACTGTAAGTGCTAGTCAGATGTAACAATGAAGTAAATTTCCTACCAAATTTCAAAGCAAAGATGCACAAGACACCAAAATAAAAGGAACAGAAATAAAACCACCATGTTTTTTTCTATGGAAATGCACAGTTTACAAGTAAGATGTAATCTGAAAGCATGTTTGTCTTTAGCTGTATTTTTTTTTCTTAGCAATGACTGCAGTCAAATGTAATTTTGTTCTGGGC
The DNA here is from genome assembly GCA_013400375.1 of Thinocorus orbignyianus. Classification (NCBI taxonomy): domain Eukaryota; kingdom Metazoa; phylum Chordata; class Aves; order Ciconiiformes; family Thinocoridae; genus Thinocorus; species Thinocorus orbignyianus. The sequence goes on from VXBW01007204.1 coordinate 111,950, forward strand.
TTTGTATCTGTGAGCTTGATTCGCAGTTAAAGATGAGAGCTCAGACAAGGGAAAGACTCTGATTACCAGAATTGCTGCTCAGTTGAGACCCAAAGAAAGTGATTAAGGCTATTATCAGAGTGTGGCAAGGATACAGTATTATTTTAAGAGATAGCTATCAGTACTAGATAGCTGTAAAGGACTGCTAAGGTGCTGTAAAAAAAGTGTGTTAATTGTATGTAAAGGTCTTTTAGGGATTGAGACTTCTTGGAGCTGTTGATACTTCATTTGCTTCAAGTAAACAGGCACAGCAAGGAACCTGTCAAGGACTGAGAGTGGTTTTATGTTGCACCAAACTGAAAATAGAGATGGTAGAAGGAACAGATAAAAAGCATTAGAAATATATATACTTTTTTTCCCTCAGGATTTCTGAAAATCTTATTCATCCACAACTATCTCCAAGATATTAAAAAGAAATTTGTAACTCCAAGAAAAAAAACAATTTGCGTGTTTTGTGATCCTGATAATGGTATTTCCTCTGGTATAGAGGGCTGTGTGAAGGTGGTTCTACCTCATGTATTGCAAGGTTGTTTGTATTAAATTGGCCTGTGCATTAACTGTCATTTAGTGTCAGTGTTTTGGCATAATAGGTCTTCTTCCTGTGGGAAATACCAGTGAGATACTAGTTGAAGTTATTAAAGACTGGCAAGCTTTTACTGACATCAGTGCTTGCCCCCAGTAATTTCAATGAATGAGCCCTTTAGGAGGCAGTCATATCAATGTGATTCTTTAGCTTAGCAAAACAGGCTAGAGGGAATGCAAAATACTCACCCACTGCGCCTCTACCTGTCACGAAAAGCGCAGCCTGTCAGTTTTTATCTATCAAGACTTTCTGAGTTTAAACACAGACAGAAATAAGCCTGAATATAGTGGCAAAGCACTTCACTGAATCCTAAGATGCTTTGGTCTTGCATGTTTCAGAACTGTTTACGTAGGATTTTCTTGGCAGACAATTAAGAAAAAAAATAACATGACCTTAGAGAGCTGGTAATTAGTTGTAAACAACATGATCTGAAGGGCGAGTGTTTTGCTTCCTGAATTGTTAATATATGTGCTGCCATCTGTCTCTCCGTATGTGTTTTCTTTTCTTTCTTTTCCTTCCTTGTACCCAGCAAATGCTATAAACCAAGGCAATCAAAAAGGACCACATTGGTTAAGGTTGTATTTCTGAACTACTTCACAAAAGGTCTTTCATCTGATATTTTTAGTCCTATTGAACATAGTAAAACTTTCTTGGATTTTCCAAGTGTTACACACTACTAGTGAAGCTTCTTATTTGATAGAGATGATGGGAATACTAATAAACTAATTTTCTTCAATTTGTACTGCCAAGTAATGCTTCTGAAAAGTTCTACAGAACCAAGTCCTAGTGTGTTCTTGTGTTTTTCATGTTACTGGTTGTGCTGGAGGTTTGCCAGTGTGCTGAAATAGGGGAAGCTATTAAGATAATGTAGTGCGAAGGACATCTCAGTCTCACTGTAGGTTTTGCTTCCTGTTTTAGATGTTACAAGTACAGAAGTCTTTAACTGATGCCAGTTTATGCCCTGCTTTATACTAACTTCCAGGTACAAAAGACTGGGGAATATCTGGATATTTCAGTTTCTTATTTCTTCTTAGCCTGTATCTTTAAAGAGGTGCTAGACACACATCTTCTTTAGTAGACAGTATTTAAAATTGTTTCTGAAGGCTATGTATGTTTTGAGGTATAAAATCTGAGAAGGAAGTCTTGAGTCTTAATACGTATTTCCTACGGAAAATCTAATTTTCCTTTTCATGTTGCCTTCAAATTGTTTGATGATGTATCTTGATTTCACTTTTTAGATCACAGTGAATACTATATGGATGATATGTGCATGTTGCAGTTGCTGAAGGGCCTCTGCCTGAAACACTTAGGAAGGCTCATGCAAGCTGAACTGTGTTTCAGTAAAGTAATTCAAAGGTAACAATAACGTAACCACACTTTTTACCTTTATATTTTGTAGCCTTGGGTGAAATTTCTCATACTCCTATAGAAGCCATCATGTTAGAATTTTTGAATAAACTTCAGTATCCTGTTAAGGAACTGGAATTAAAATCCCTCTGAAAGCAGTTGGTAGTATTTTTCTATAGCAAATTAACATTATGTAGCTTTATATAAATATGATGGTTTAGATCAAATAAATCAAAGTGATGGGTAGTACATTTATCTGAATACATTTGGAGCTAATAATTTTGTATTTGTAGAACTATCTATCTAAGTAAAGATAATTCACACGGATTTCCTGTTTTAGTGTTTTTTCAGGGTTTATTACTTCAGGAGTTAATGCTTCTCTTGGCAGATAATAAATTGTTGCTACTTGTTTCAGTTGAAAACTTGAGTTTTCTGTATTGTGGATTTATCAAATGCTTTAGGTGTCGGATCCGTGTCTACTGTAATAACTTTTCATTATATAATGTTGAGTCGTGTAGTGATTGTAGTTGTAAACTTCTAGAAATTTTTAGAGTAATAAGGCTGAAAAAGCAGGTATTACGCATGCAGTTTTTCTACTAAGTAATTTAGAAAAAATAATATTTAAGGATAATTTGTTATGTATAATTTTATTGCTTGTTTCCATTTTCTTGCTTTCTTACCTTCTCTTACCTTTTCTGACATCCTGAATGAGCACTTTTCAAATTGCTGTTCAGCAGGACTTGCTTGGTTACAAGTTAAAGGAGTGTTGTTTCTGAAAACCTTGCTCCAAATGGAGTTGGCGCGTTGGAGGCTTTTAGAGCTGAGACATCTCAAAAAAATTGAGACAACGCTTCCTACAGTAAATGTTTTGCATGAGGCAGGAGGAAAAGTTTTCTGATAAATTAAATACCAATATTCTGGTCAGCTTTACTCTACATTTCTTGGACTGCTACAGTATATTTAGACTGTTTGTGACGTAGGCAGTCTCCCCTGCTTTAAGACACACTTCCATGCATCAAGGCTTTTCTTGGCAGATGAGGTACCTCTGTAGGAGTGTTGCTCTCCAAATGTTGTGAGAGCTTCTGCAGTGCTTGTTGCAAACTTTTCGTTCTGCAATATTGGTTGATGTTATTCTATTCAGGTAAGAATCAAATAGTTGATTGTGAAAGATACGGGACATGCTAAGATAGGAGATTCGTCCTTCACCTTGTTCTGTAGTGGCAAGATCAGCCTTTGGGAACGCCAAGTCCACAAAGTCAGTGGGAATGTCTGGAACATGCAAAAATTACCCTGGATGGAGGAGAGTCAACTTGGGAAAAGTGTGGACAGACTAGTCAGACATACAATCATGGCAACTCAATGTCCTTAAGTACATCGGACACTGACTTGTAACCGTGGATGCTGTGGGAGTTGGCCAGTGTCATTGTAGCACTCCATTATCTTTGAAAAGTCGTGGCAATTAGGGGAAGCTCCTAAGGACTGGGAGAAAGCAAATGTCATTCCTGTCTTCAGGAAGATCAAGGAGGAGGATCTGGGGAACTCAGATTCTCATCAGTCCCTGAGAGTGTGGAGTAAATAATTCTGGAAATCATTTCCAAAGTCCTGAAGGTGATCAAGAGTAGTCAGCATGGATATATGAAGGGGAAATCATGCTTAACCATCCTATAGTCTTCTTGCTATGAGATGACTGGCTCAGTGGGTGTTCTTTACCTTGAGTCTAGAAAGGTTTTTGGCACTGTCTCCCACAATATCATCACAAACTGGTAAAGTCTAAACTGCCTAAGTGGGCAGTGGGGTGAAGTGAAAACTGGCTGAACTGCTGTGTTCAGAAGGCTGTGATCAGCAGCATGAAATCAGCTGGAGGCCAGCCACCAATAGAANCAACAAAGATGGCCTGAGTTGCATTAGGAAGAGTGTCATCAGCAAGTCAAGGGTGATGATCCTTCCTCGTCTCTCAGTGCTGGAGTACTGTGTCCAGTCC
>VXBW01007204.1:118250-139235 GCA_013400375.1 Thinocorus orbignyianus
TCCTGGACTCAGTAGTACAAAGGAGACATGGATATACTGGAGCAAATCTAACAAAGGGTCACAAACGTAATTAAAGGCTTAAAGCATCTGTTATGTAAGAAGAAGCAAAAAGAGCTAGGAGTGTTCAGCCTGGAAAAGAGAAGACCTGAAAGGTTTACCTGAAGAGAGTGTGTTGTTNTGAAATACAGGAAATACTGTTAGAACATAAGGAGATTTTTATTGTCAGGTTGGTCAACATTGGCACAGGCTGCCCAGTGAGACTGCAGAGTCTCCATCCTAGGAGATATTTGACACCTAGGTGGACACAGTCTGGGACTGGTTGCTGCTGCTGATCTTGCTTTGAGCAGAGGATCAGTCTAGATGATCTCTGAGAGTGCCTTTGAACCACAGTGTTGCTGGGAATTTCTTGTCTTGAGGAAAAGTTGAATTTTCTTACTTCTCTGCTGATTTGTTCAGGCAAGCTAGGGTAAAGGGATCTCAGTTCTGTGAATGGGAAAGAAGTATTTTTATTATTCTGCCTATCCTAATGAAAGTTGTTTTTATCTCAACTCATCTTTTTGGATTGTTGGCTTTTTTTGAACTGTAAGTCACACAATAGGGTCCCAGTCTTGGAACCATGTTCATGGTAGCTTGCTAACAAACCACAATGCAAATAGGAAGTAAGAAAGAATGAAATTTTACTTCTAGAAGATCTTGTTGAATGTATTTCATGTCTTCTCTTTGCAGGTATAATTAATGTGCACGGAGTTAACCAATAAAAAGGTTCCAGAGTGTTTTCTCTGACCAAAGGTCACTACAGGCAGTGATTGCATTTACAGGTTAACTGGTCAGTTGAGGAAAAGTTGTAATTAACCACTTCTGTATTTTTTTGGTTTTCTAGTGAAAAGCAAATAAAATATGACAGTTATTTGGTGCCATTCACCCTGTATGAACTGGGTCTTCTGTACAAGCAACAAGACGACAGAGAAAAAGCAGTAAGATACATAGAAACTGCAAAGTGAGTGGAGTCTTTTTATTTATTATTTATTTGTATCAGCCTGTGGATTAAGAATAACTGAGTACCTTTAGCAGTGAAGGCATGTGTTTGTGTATGTTCTTCCTGCCAGCACCTTTGCAAAATACAAGTAATTAGAAATCTGTGTTCTTGGCTTGAAAAAGTTGTCAGATATAGTTGCATGTTACAGTTTCAAGAAACTCTTTTCTTCAGACACAGTTGAGTAGACAATATCAAACAAGACAGAGTATGAAGGGAAAATGCCTCCTTTTGATTTAGGCATCAGAGATGCTGAGGCTCCACTGCAGACATGAAATGGAGCTGGAGAGTCCAGAGAAAGGATCTATACCACCTCTGTCCCAGAGAGCAGCTGAGGGGCTTACGTGTGCTGCTGTAAAGGTGTTAGTGAGAGTAGGTTAAAAGTCAGTCCTGCCTCCCTTTTGCCTTTCACGTCCTGTCACAGAAAAGCAGCAGAGAGCTAAATTTACTGCAGAACAGCGCACTTATTTCGTCTGTAGATTGTAGCATGGAACAGAATTTGCCCCTTGTGTGTGCAGAGAGGTAGACCAATCATGCAATAATGTTGTAAATGTGAATTAGAAACAATCTTCTAAAAGCCTTTTTTAGAAACAGTAGGTTTTTTGCCTTTTTTAAAAATTGCACAATGTGATTTCTCGGTGTTTTATTACTCTGAGTTGTGTTTTGAAGCTGAACATGCACTTTCAGCTAACAGCCCTTCTTTTTTGTAGTCTTCTAGCTTGTCTTTTCAGAGAAGATTTCAGTAATGGGGGAGGGCTGTTGAGAGGACTGTAATAAGTGAAAGAGATGCTAAGACGTCATTTATCAGACTTTTAATTGTTAGCACTGGTATGAATCTCTGCTGAATTAATGGAGGTAGCATTAAATGTCTTTTAACTCATCAGTCTGTATTTCTTGTTGAAGAAATGAAGGCTGTTAACTTTGGTACTTCAGTGCATCTATGAAGTAGAAACATCCGGGCCAAAAATCTTTTTCTTAAAAGAACATTATTGTTTACAGAAACAACTACAAAGAATACTCCATGGAGTCCAGGTTGCACTTCAGAATTCATGCAGCACTTGACAGCTTGAAGGTGTCACCTGCTTCAACACCTTGAAAGAAGAAGGATGCTTTTCATGCATACAATAGCCTACACAATCTTTTTGTAATCTTTTTTTAATCAAAAAACAACCTGATGATTGTTTTCTGTCATTTCTGGCTTGATGTATGTCATTCCTTTAGAATGTTCTTTTTCTGTATAGCACATACACTATATCTACTTGATACTTTAAAGAAGACCTTATATTTTGTTTGATAAAAATAATTTAATATTTGACTTGAATGGGGGATATTTTAAAAAAAAAGTGACGGTGCAATAAAGTTTAATGTAAACACTTTATTTTTTTATATGAAACCAGGTGCGGGTTATGCAGTGGGTCTGATGATAATTTCTGCATTTGTGAAGGTTTGATTTTTTTCTGTAGTGTGCTTGAGACCTTTTTGCCTCTGGAACAAAAATCCAGTGTCTGCAGATAACCTTTATCCACAGTTGGCATACCATATTCTGAAATTTCTGTTCCAGAGGAAAAAAAATTACCATCTTTGACTTAATTTCATTTTGGGAACAAAATGAACCCATCTGAAGTGCACTATTTTTACACTGTCTATAAAGTTAAGCAGGGCTACAGGTATAATGTCTTTGCAAATCTGCTTCACTCAAAATAAGTGATTACAGGGGATATTTTTCAGTCACAGAAAAGCAGCGCTACAAGGGACATCAAAGAGATTGTGGTTGTTTTTTTTTTTTTTTTTTTGTTTTGTTTTGTTTTGTTTTGTTTTTTTCCATAAATAGTCTTAGGTCACTCCTGACAGATGAATGTTTAACATGTTTTTTATAAACCAAACTTGTACCGAGAGAAGTTTTGTAACTTACACAGGATGTCTTTCCCAGCAGGAAAAGTCTGGGAAAATTTTCCAGATGTCAACTCCAAATAATTCATGATACAATTGAAACCAGTTGCGTACCATCTTCTCTGCCATGGGTCTGGAGAAAGGTTTGCTATTTCCCTTTTTTTGAAGCAGTCTTTTATTATTTGAAGGCTGACCCCCTTCTTGGTATTCTCTATTCTTGGGTTCCAACCAAAATAAATAAATACTTGTAAAATTTATTTTCCTCATAATGGCAATAACTAATGTTCATGAAAGTTTCTTGTGAGTCCACTTATGAATTGGACTTAAGACCGTGTGCATATTCTTTCTAAATTCTACCCAAAATATGTAGAAAAATTGAGTTACATTTGTAAGTTCCATGTAGTTTCACATTATGGTGTGAACAGCAGTATCAAATTGAGTTTCCCAGTTTTTTGTCATTTTTCATTATATGTGCAGATTCTACTAGCAGAATCTTTTCTTAAAAATAAGAATATACTTGATTTTTGTTTACTTATGTATCACCCAATAACTGGTTTAATAGTTATTGTAAAACTTGCTGATTTCCATATTTTATTAATGCCAGTATATTTACTTCTGCACAGTAAATTCATAGTCACTTTTTGCCTGTGTCTGATTCTCTGCCCTGAGCTCCCACCCAAGAATAAAGAACAAAAGGAGCAGGTGAAAAATGGATCATCAGTAAATGAGTAACTGAAAAGTTTCTAATTGAACAGTCAATACAGTGTAAATACTGTAGTTAGTTTGCTCAGGCTACTGGGAGCACAACTTTCTTCTATGACTTTATCAATAAGCGAGTCATTTAATTGCATACAGATCTATAATACAGTGACATACTTACAGGTGAAGTAAGAGTTTAAAAATATTAGCTAAATAAAAACAATGGGTCTTTCGAAGTGGAAACCTAATCCAAAGTCTGTTGTCTTCCCTGTTTTGAATTTGTGCCTCTTGTAAATGCATAACTAAACTGTTGTGTAAAATTAGACACCTGTAGTTTTGAAGCTTAGATAACTGAGAGGCTAAATCACTGATAAATGCGTATTTTAAAATATATTCTATTGACTGTAGCTAAAGTAGAGAAGATATTTGTCTCTTTGTCAATAGAGAATAGCATACTGTACCAACTTACTTCTCTAATTACTTGCCCATTCAAACGTATCTGATTATAAGCTGTAGACAGCACAAATAAAATTCTGCATGTGATATTTTCAGACCCTTTTTTTTGGTATTTACATGTTTAGTTGAGGATTATTTTGGTTTAATCTGATGATTGGATTGTAGCAGTCAAATGGGAGCACTTCATTTTCTGTGAAAACAGTGAAAACTGCCAGTAACACTTCTGTAATTTGTATTTCAAATAGTAATTCACTCTACAGAAAAGTTAGATCTGGACTACAGACTCAGGATGGAGCATGAAGTAGTCTCTGATATCTTGATTTTGTGGGAAGTGTCTTAGTGTTATATGGGCAATTTGGGATAGAAATCAAAATAAACAAAAAAGTAAACTAACCTTCTTTAGAATGATTTTTTTGAAAGCTTAGCACAGGGCATAACATAGCAGCGTACTTTTTTTTCAGGGAGAATGATGCTGACTGCAGAGGGTGTAAAAGAGAATTTTATTTTCTTCAGATAGCCTTCTGAAGTCAGTATTAACGCTTTGTGTATGTTGCATTTTATCTCTTTCGAAATCTTCCTTTTTGTACTCATGCAGAGAACAGGTGAATTGGCACAGATTCATGATGCCCTCTGTGGTGTTTCGGTGCCCTGACGTCCCCAACAAAAGTACTATTTGCAGCTTGTCTTCTTTTCTGTGCAGCTGTTCCAGACTTGTTTATTAGAAAGCCTGGTTGATCAAGATTCCTAGCTTTATTCTGGACTTTTTTGCCAACTTACTAGCAATGGAAATATAAATGTGTGAGACTGGTCTGTAACTTTTCACTTAAGGTAGGTCTCAGTAGAGCTGTAGAGTTGCTTTGTCTTCCAAAGGTTGCAGTAGAAGCACATGTCTCCCTGACACAATGTGTCATTGATGCACTGTGAGTTAGTACATTATGTCTAAGTTAAGTGATTTGAGGCTAAGAGTTGGGAGAAAAAGTCCATCGTTTTTTGTTTGTTTGTTTGTTTGTTTTTTTTACCTGCTGTATACTGTACTTGGCCTTAAATACAACCCTGATTTAGTCTTACGGCTCTATAATCTTCACCTTGCTTGCTCATGTCCCATGGGAATTTTAAATAATATACTGAAACTTGGAGCAAAGCTGAGCAATAACACTATGATGCTGTTATCTCCATTGATAATTCCAGGAATTGCAATATATACAAGAGCAAAGCTACATCCTTCGTTTAAACAAGCAAGGCTAAACTTATGTAGTTACGTTACGACAAAAGGTCATTCTGATCTTTCTGACTATATATATATAATTATTTTTTTTAAGGTGAGGAATAGTAAAGTAGCTTAGGTGTAAGACAGAACTTCTCTTTGATTAAGAATTGTCTACTTGCAAAACATTACAAAAAACTTTTTGTCTGTGCGTATCATGTTTAGTCTGGGTGAAAGTTTGTTGTATTATGTTGGTTTTCTTTAAGTCCCAGCTCACCGCTTTTTAACAAACATTGAAAGAAAATACATGTTAAAAGAAAGCTAATTAGATTGTTTTATATCTGTTCTAATACACATGAGTGGCATCTGTATTTAGCACCTTATGGCCAGAAAACTGTACAATAATCAGATCCTGTTATATTTCTAAAACACCTTGCCAGCTGATGTATAGAATAAGTAATATCTTGTTAACAAATACTGCTTAGATTTTGCAATCATTTTATTACTAATATTAATGTTTAATGTTCTCTTGTTTCTGTATGTTCTTATACTGCATAGTTCAACAAAGAATGCTTATATTTGCACTGGTGGTGTGGTTTATTTGCTTCTAAACTACTGAGGTTTGTGCATATTCATATCTGGTACCCGAGTAAAGCCAAGGTCAGAATAATGGAGGGTGAGTGATGCTGAAGTTCGTTGTAGTTTTAAGAATATGTAGAAATCTTAATTGTGATGCATTGGAACGGATTCTCACTTGAGGAGTAAATCACACTTTATGCTTATGCCACCTAGTGCTGACTTTGGCACTGTATTCTCCGTGTGCATAAAGAACCTTCAACTGAGATTTATCTAAACAATGTCAAGAAAAAGGCCCGACCTCAAGTTTAAACAGTCTGTCTTGGGCATATAGCTTTTATATAACTGGTCTAGCCTGTGAGGTTGTAAAAAGCTGTCAAGGTCTAGGAGAGGATGAACGGTCTTCTGAAGTGTGGAAAATAAACTACTTTAGTCTTAATTTCTCATAGATCACATTATACTTTTGAATGATATAAAATACAGGAGTGATTAGTAATTAACTCATTCTGATATCAGTTATGTCATTAACTTCAATGAGAATTAGACATAATGAACTGCTAGGATTCTTTTAAAATCCCAACGTTAAAAACAGGGAGAAAATGTTCTTTCTGCATGTGTGCAGGGCTTGGTTTCAGTAATGTTTAGAGAAGTAAATGTTCAAAGTTATTTTTTAATATGGATGACATGGTTAAATGTTTCCATAGTTCCATGTAATTTTACCTGATGCTTCCCAGCAAATAGGTCAACTTGATTACCATGGTTGAATGATAAGAGCGGTGATTATGGTTATCATAGGAACATAGTTTACGGAAAGGCAAAGGAATGGAGAGGCTCCTGTATGTTTGTTGCTGTCTATAGGATGCTGATTTAAGTATTAGACATACTATAGTCCAGAATAAAACCTTTGTAGCTAGATTAGAGTTTTTGTGCAATATTGAATAAAGAATGTACATGGGATAGAAGAAGGAAGGAAAGAAAATACACTGAAGAAAGATATAAGCATAAAGATAGGAGCTACATCTGCATTTATGCAAGCATTTGGCAGAAGTTACGTCACATTTGTAAGTCTAAGCTATAGTCGTCTGATCACCTCAATGCTTGGACTGCCTGTATTCCAGCCAGGCGAAGAATATCAGTGGTGCTGGGACCTTAGCTCAGTTCATTTGTTCATGGGTTTTTGTTGTTTGTTAGGTTTGGTGTTTTTTTGGATTGGTTGGTTGGTTGTGCTTTATCTTTTTTAAAATCTGGTCTCATCACTTATCATTTAGTAAATCCTATAGATGGCTTCATAAAGAAATTTAAGCATTGTGGCTCTGAACTTTGCAGTTTGTAGAAGAGTAACCGGTAGAAGAAGGTAGAGCCCCTGGTTACCGTAGCAAATTCAATATTTAATTAATGCAAAATTAAATATTCTCCTTTTTGTAGAAGTGTAAGCATGCAGTTCCAGTCTATGGGGAAGCACCTATCAGCTGGTAATAACCAGTAGGAATTACCTCCTAGATTTAGTCACTCACTTAAAGAGGCAGCTTCTTCAAATGCATTAGCAGTAGGAGGTGTCTGTTTTCTGTGCCATGCTTTTGTACTATGCATAAAAACTGTAGTTAGAACATCAAAGTTGAGTAGGCCAGATTCAATACCTACCTCATCTGAAGCCATAGGATAAAGAATACTCAGTGTTTATGACATGCCACTGTGTGGGAAAACTGTTAAGGTTTTTTCTGAAATCCCACTTGTGACGTTAACATCCTTGAGCATGTAAGTGTGGATCTCAAAGTTTAATTTCCTTATTGTAAAATGGATGCAAGACTATATTAGTGTAACTTTTCTGTGATGCTTACATGACCTGCTCTTACTTCAGTATCTAAAACTAGGGTGGAGGGATATGTAAAATTAGGTTAATGCTGCTTATATAGCTTATGTTAGGCTTAACTTGTTTCAGAGCATTAGGACATCCTTAGAATGAAGCTTGATGTAGAAAAGAAGGCAGTATGAATTTAAGTATGTTTTTATTTTTAATGCAGTTGTGCTCATGGGGATAGACCTTACGTCCAGGGAAAAAATAATGTCTAAGCTTCTGCTGAGGTACAGGTATAAAACTTATGTCCAAAACACCCAACCCACCTTGATTAGATTACTTATATCCCTTTTAAAAGAGGTTCTGTATTGCATGTATTGATGAACCTACTTAGGCAATATTCTACAAAGGAACCCAGCTGTAGCTTAAAATTTTATATGGTTTAGAATGTGCATGCTCAAGCTTTACTTTGACAAGATGCTTGCCTTAAAACTCTTTACAAAACTCTACTGTCACATTAATATAATTGCTTCAAATCAGCTTGCATTAGTTCTTGCATAGGAGGATTCAGAACTTCCCATGATTCTTGACAACGGGTGAATGTCAGATGGTTTTTCACCCACTCGTTTTATACTCTTGGGTAGAAGACAAATTGAAAAAAGTTTACACTTGTTTTGTGTGTAATACAAATAAAGTTCAAGATCAATTTCTTTTCACAACCCAAATGGAAAGTGCTCCGTCTTTTACTAGATTCTCCATATTCTGTGGGAACAATTTATTTAATTTATTCCAGTCAAAAATACAAATAATACAATAATAATTGTGTCTACGGCAGTGTGAATCTTTGAAGTGGTGGCTACTTTAAATCAGATTCTTCTGAGCTGGAAAAGGGGGCTGAAAGTGGGTTGTGTTGTGGGAAATTTAAGGTCTTTATAGATGAAGTGTTAGACAGGATGCTACTGAATGCAGTTTATATACTCTGGAGGCCAGTGACAATCCATATGTTTTAGCATCTATTGAATATGAAACAACAAACAGGGTATGGTGTGGCTCTTTTTCTTCAAACTAAGATGTTAAATAGTTTAAGCAGAAGAAAATAAACAAACCTTGCCCGAAAATTAGTATCTGCAACTGTAATACTGTATGCTGTTGAGTAACAACAGTTCTGCTTATTGAAGAAGTCACCCACTTTTAAGGAAGTGTGAAGAGGAGTCAGATAAGCTAGCTTCACGTGCTAGTTGCATGTCGTAAGTGAAAAATTGCTGCATCAGTATCTCGGTAATTTTTGGACTCACACAATGTGATTAAAACTGAATTGTATCTTTTGTTGTCTAAACAGTTACAGTGGATGGTCTTCAGTGCCACCTGGTAAATTGGTGGACTTTAATATTGTGAATGTTCCTTTTTCTGTCTTTTTCAGTTAGCCTGTGTTAAAACTTGACGTGGCTATTATTTGATATACTACTCAAACAGTAGCAGTAAAAATACCAGTTGGTTTGCAAAACTGAATTTAAATTTTACTGACTGACAATGGCAGGACAAAAAAGGAAAGTTAACTCCTGCTTCAGTTAACTTCTGATACAAGCAAATTTTGCTTAACTTGAGGAATTTTACCTATACACCTAAGTGAGATCAGGTCTACCTGTCTCTATGCCCTCCAGTGTGTCATCTGGAAACTGTCCAAGTAGTCTTTCACAGCTGTTATATGCCCAGTGTTTCTGGTCTGTGAAGCCCAGCTGGAACAGTAAGAAGTTTGTTGGCAGCTGTTTTTCCTTCTGGACACTTCTGAAGCTAAAAAGGAAAATCAAGAGGCATGATTTTATTTTTATTTTTCTTCTTTGAATTTTTCATTACTTGCCTAGGACAGCTGGATTGGAATCCTGTTCTTAGCTGCCTGCGTGGCTGTCTGAAATTGGTAGCAGAGCCTTCAGAGAAAAATCTTCTGTCTTGACCTGTACTCAGAGAATAATGCAAAACTGAGATAAGACTGGCTTGTCTTTGTCAGCTGTAGCCGTTGTCCTCGTTCAGATGGGAAAGGGGACAGCCATTAGGAAAGGATCAGGAGAAACTTGGGTGTGAAGGAGAAGAGGGGGGTAGAAGTAGGGATACATGGCATAGGGATTTCCATAGCACCCGAACCGCTGATGTTGCATTAGACTGTGGGACCAAACAGAATAAAGTGAAAAGATTAAAGTGAATGTGGTGGTGACAGAAAGGTGTTGAGTAAAAAAAATTGTGGTGCAGAATAACCCCTTGCTGACTAAAAGGAGGCAATATGATCCGGAGGTGATGCAGGGCAAAATACATTTTTTTCTGCATAAGAGGAGAGCTGATGAGGATAGACCTGCTGAGAGGGAGCTGGAGCTGTGCTCGTCAGGGAGCTGTGGAGTGAGTTCTGCTCCTACAGGGAATATATTCAAAGCAGCAATATACAAATTGCAAACCAATATAGTTATTTTGAAGTCCTTGAATCCTCACAACTCCTGAAATCTAGGCAGTTGCTGATTTCGTACAGTTGGAGTTCCCTGTTGACAGTTGCAGAGAAAGAGTGTTCTGAGTGTGTTCTGAAGGCTTGTTCTCTGCCATGAGTATAGCCTGAACAGGAGTCTGTGCCTCTCTGAAAAACGTGTAGAACTAGGACTAATGGCTATTTCTTGGAATGACAGATTATTTAAAAAAAACAAAACCAAACAAACCAAAACAACATGCTAAATCGTGGGGGAAAATAGAAGGTTTGTAATGACAAATCTTAAACATTTAATCTTAGGGTTTTTTCCAAGTTAAATTGTGAAAGAGTGCTCTTGTGTTTGTGAATTGCTGACTGACTTGGCAAGACTTTATTTAAATTAATTGTGTTCATTCTAGGTTAGAATCTGGACAGTTATCTATGGAGAGGTGTGAAGTGGGGTCATATATCCATCTGAACTTTGGGCATCTCCTGTGGATTTCCTCAGAGGACCTCCAGAGAAAAAGTTTAGGGCAGGTGTCTCAAATGAAGATTACTACTGATCAGACTTAGTGACTAAATTAGATTAAAACGACCAACATGAAAATAGTTGACCTCAAATTGTTACTTGGATTGTCTTCAGGATAAAATTAAAAGGGTGGGAGGGCCACCTTTTAAGATGCTTTGGTTTCACTGACTTTAACTGTAGTATAGGTCCTAGTTATAGATCCTTGTGGGTACTATAGAACCTAAAATAGGTGAGTTCTTACAGCCACCTGCATTCTTAACAGTCTGAAGAACTGCTCAGCCAAGTCCAGTTGTGTTATGGACACCAGCTATAGCCAGGGCCAGTGCACAATTTTCCTAGAATAAGCAGCTTTCCCAGGAGCACTGTTTTTTGAACAGGGTTTATATGGACTCGATAGCAATGGTCTGTTCTCCAGTGTAGCACAATTTAATACCTACACTCACTGTGAGGGGATAAACATAATACATAAATAAATAAAGTGGTGAAATAATAGCAACAGCAATCTGAGTAGAGGATATAGAGGATGGAGCCTATTGTCCTTTTAGAAAAAGCTATAAAAGAGTTGATACTAGGCTACAGCTTTTTTCATAATGCTAATACGATACACTTGCCTAAGTTTTTGAACAGCTGTTTTAGTGTTTTATCAATGGTCCTATAAACTCTTGCTGTTGAATTTCCTGAAATTCTGTTATGGTTATGGACCTTTACATTTAATTTTAAAGCTGTTGTCCTGTGGTTGTAGCATTTTTCTGACATAGAGGCTAATACAATTACGGCAATTGTATTTTCCACTGTGTAATAAACTGTTTCTATCCAAAAATGTGTGCTATCTATCTGGAGATGATTGTGTGTCACTTTGAGGGGGGTGGTTTGCCAGTTGAATCCTAACAAAGAGATTTTCCATCTCACAGGCTAAGAAAGAGTTTTAGTCCCTTATTGTTGACCTTGGTGGGGCATAAGGGGGTGGAGAGGAAGGCAGGCTATAAATTTTCTTTCTGCTTTCCCTGATGAAAAACTGTGTCAGACCAGCATGTGTGTGCTGGAAGAATGGGGAGTTGGATGTCTTCCTTTCTAGTTCTGTTTGTTAAGCAATTTGTCCTTTGGTTGTGGTAATACAGTTATGATGGGTGGAAAGGCATCTGTGTTACGTAGTTCAGGTGTACGTTAAAAGACAAAACAAAAAAAACCAAAAACACAATGGAAAAAAACCCTAAAACAAGATGAAAAAAAACCCAGCGCAGTGGTAATTTTGCACCTAGGACCCTAGAATGAGTGAGCATATTACACGATTTCTGAAATAACTGGGAAAACGCCATTCTTCATTGCTGTTAGTTTAATGAAAACTCGTATATATTGATATATATGCCTATATATATATATTTAATACATGTATATTATTCCACACTGCTTAACTTCACCTTCTGGAATATATTTTCCAATTAAATAATTAGTTACACATTAAAGTACATTATTCTTCCAAGGAAGAGACCCTTTTGGATCAATTTAACAGATTAATTTATGTAACAACAGTCACAGTAAAAATGGTATGTAGTAATGAAATGGCCAGTGTTGGAAGTCTTATATTGCATGATCCATCCAACAAAGCCATAAAGAATGGTGCAGAGTAGAAGATGCTAGTGGAGGTAATTGCCACTTGATAGGAAACTTTCTATTAATGTTGATTTTTTTTTTTAAAATTAATTGTAATTCTTTCAGTTGTTTGAAGAATAATCCTCACCCCTTCCTGAAAAGTATGTTAGAATGCAATGTGTTTGTGAAAAAAAAAAAAGTGTCACTGAAGAGGTATTCCTGGAGAGGGACACGGTATTGACTAGTAATCCTGGCAAGAGGAGATTTGGATGTGTTGCAGTTGCATGCTGCCTTGTGAATTTGAAGTCTCTCATGAAGAACATTTTATATGCAAATTCATCTCATCAAGTTCTAAGTATTAATTGTAGCTTGTGGTATTTTTTACTTTTTTGTAATAAGTCTTACTCTTTTCTCTGAAATTTCTTAAATTATAAGATTGTTTTGGTAGCATGGACCTGGTATCTCTGCCAATGGGGGGAAAATAATTAATAATTAATAAATCCATTAGATTTTAATGATCTATCCATTTACATGCAGTTTTTATTTCTCAGTCTTCCCAACTTTCAGTCACAAGATCTGAATAAGTGCATTACATTAGCAGAGGATTCTTTCTGGGGAGTCGCAGTAGGATCTTTAAGCAAAATCTGAAGTTGGATTTCATTTGGAATAGAAAAGCATTCTTTTTACGAACTTAAATCATAACACTAAAATAACAGACTGGGGCCAGATTTCAAGCTGGCATGTGTTGCTGTGACACCATCAAAAGAACTGATCATTTCTCCTAAAAAGACAGAGTAGGGTTGGACTATTGTATTCTAGTCCAGTATGCCTTCTGCCAGAGAGGGTCGTCTGTGTCATGTCTGTGCTGAGCCAGAAGCGATGCTGAGAGAGATGGGTGGAAGGCCTCATCTACCACCTGAAGAGCAAAGTGTTCAGCCCTAAAACCAGCGTGTTTCCAGCATCCTCTCCTGTCATCTTGTTCACCCAGCACATAGACATTCTGCGTGCTGATCTAAGGTGGTTGTGAACGTGCAGTTAAGGCACCTCGGATGAGTGGAGTACTTAAATAGTGCTTTAGCTAGGGACAGGTCAAGTAACACATCTTTCTGTGTTTATGTGTAGAAGTACATTCAATGAGTTTTCACAAATACCAAAAAAAAAAAAAAAAAAAAAAGAAAAAAAGAAAAGATGATGTTCCAATATGCTTTTGAGTGAGAAGTTAATAGGATTAGTATTAGTTTTTGCTAATGGCATTTACTGCTGCAGTACAGCTAGGCAAGGTAAAACAGGTTGGAAGGTAAAACTGGAACAGGTTGCCCAGAGAAGTTGTGGCTGCCCTGTCCCTGGAAGTGTTCAAGGCCAGGTTGGATGGGGCTTTGAGCAACCTGCTCTAGGGAGAGGTGTCCCTGCACATGGCAGGGGGGTTGGAACTTGATGATCTTTAAGGTCCCTTCCAACTCTAACCATTCTATGATTCTATGAAAAGTTGCAGTGGGCTGGCTGCAGAAGTGTGAGGAGTCAGCCAGGGTGTTTAAGTAGTTTACAGCAGGCACATGCAGGAGTTTCCTGACTGTCAATCCATTGTATCATTAATTACTGCACCTA
The DNA here is from genome assembly GCA_013400375.1 of Thinocorus orbignyianus. Classification (NCBI taxonomy): domain Eukaryota; kingdom Metazoa; phylum Chordata; class Aves; order Ciconiiformes; family Thinocoridae; genus Thinocorus; species Thinocorus orbignyianus. Next base: position 132,074 of record VXBW01007204.1, read on the forward strand.
AACCTATTGTTGCTCAGAAAATAAGTTCCTTATATAAGGGTAGCTGTAGACTCTGTCTCAGCTATTTCTGGGTGAATGCTCAAGTAACATTGAAACTGCCCTGTTCTACCTAAATATTGGCAGCTGCTACCCAAACTGCATGCCAGCAGCCTGGGGTCGCCCCATTGGATCTCACCAGAAAGACTTTGTATTGTACCTCTTACCTTAAATGCCAAGTAATCCACCATTATCCACCCAGTGGATATAGATTCCCGCGTGCTTAGTTGTCCTGGTTTCTGGGAGGGACAGGGTTAATTCTCCCCTGGCTCTAGCGGGGTGAGGGCACAGGTATCCACCCCCTGTGAGCCATGCCCAGGGAGTCCCCGGGGGGAGCTGGGACTGGAGTCAGTGATGGTCCAGGCTGCAGCCCTTATTGTAATCATGTTTATATCCTTCTCCATCCATGTTACTGTTACTGTTCTCCTTGTTCTGTTCGTTGTTCTGTTAAACAGTTTTTATCCCAACCCACGAGTTTTGCCTTTTTCTTCCAATTCTGTCCCCGTGGCTGTGGGGGGTTTGAGCAATGATGTGTACCCTGACTGATCCTCCTAATTGGTCTCCTATGGCCAGCTGTACTTTAGCACTGTAAAACACTTGCATGGTTCACGTTATTGAAGAGGCTTTAGAAGTACCGTAGAACACTCTGTGAAGAGACCAGGAGTTTCTAGTGGCATGGCGGCACAGTCTGGAGTGTCACACCATGCTGCTGTGCCATCTAGCCAGCTTTCTTTGTGTGCTTTCTTCCTCCACCAGCACCATGCTGGCACTTTTGAGGGACCTGTGTTGGCTGTCACCATGTAATTTCACTCAGGTATTGAAAAGCAACATACCACCAGTAAAAGCATGATTAACTCAGCTTAGGTCGAACATTACTGGTTTTAAATGTAAACCCAAAAACTCCCCCAACATCTGTCAAAGCTCGGCTTCCAGGGGAGTTGTCAAATGGTGACATCAGAGGCAGTTTCATCCAGAAAAGGCTGAAATTTTTAAGGCATGAAAAGCTAGTGGTGATTCAAGAAGTGCAGGTTTTTTCTCATCAAAGTTTTCATTTTGTGCAATATTTCTGTGAGCCATGGAGGGAATCTGAACATTTCTGTTACAATGCCTGGATGAAGCTGTCTTCTCAGATGTTCAGGAGGCCTTGTGGAACAATTCCCTTTAAGAAATACAAAGTCAGAGCCACCCTGAAACACCAGTTTCTGAATGCTGGAGAAAATTCAGAAAAACATTTTATGGTACAAAACTAGCTGACAATTAAACAGAAACTGGCTGAGCTCAAGTTGCTGTTTACTTCAGGCTTTTTGAAAGGTCTGTTCAATCTCTTAACTCAGTAAGTGGCTGATTTGTCAAAGGATAAGGTTTTGAAGAAAACCAGATAGATTGTTTTGTTGCAGCAAGAGATTTTTTTTTGTTGCTGATGTTCTAGCAATTCAGCCAGTTTAAGCTATATTACTTCCATTCAGTTCCTATTGTTAGTAGCTTGCACAAACTGCATTTTATTAAACTTCAATGTTATTAGAGGGTGTTAGATGAGGAGAATATAATTACAAAATCTAGAGGCTGGATACCCGAGAACAGACTGTGCCCTGTTCTCATGATAAAAGCTGACATGAATTTGGCTTCTGCCCTGCTTGCAGCTTTGTCCCATTGCCTACAGGAAATACGGGGAGGAGCTCTGCCTAGAGAAGTTGTGGCTGCCCCATCCCTGGAGGTGTTCAAGGCCAGGCTGGATGGTGCTTTGAGCAACCTGCTCTAGTGGGAGGTGTCCCTGCCCATGGCAGGGGGGTTGGAACTTAGTGATCTTTAAGGTCCCTTCTAACTCTAATCATTCTATGATTCTATTCTATGATTCTTTATCAGGGAGGGTAGATTTATATTAGATACTAGGAAGACACTCTTTCCTGTGAAGGTGGTGAGCCACTGGAGCAGGTTGTCCAGAAAACTTGTGGATGCACTATCCCTGAAGTATGCAAAGTTCAGAGCAGTAGGATGAACTGCTGGGAGTATGAACAGCAAATCACTGAATCTGCAAAATCATTGAATCTGCAAAAAAAAGAAAGGTAAGGCAAAATGCAGCTTTAGCTAGGAAATGTTTTTTTTCAGTTAGGAGAAAAAAATTCCATTTCCTTCTCCTGATGCATTTCTTCTCCTAACCTCTCCCCTCTTTTCCTCCCATCCATCCATCCATCTGTCCCTTTCTCATTCCCTCCCTCCCTCCCAAACCTGTTTTTGGCAGCAGCACATTTGTAGGAGACCTCAGGTACACCAAACTTCAAGGCTTAGTCTATGGTGTAGATTGCGGCACAAAGGTATTATGGAGTGACCCTCCTCACAGCTGGGCAATAACCATCATGTCTGCTGGCCCGGGAGCTCACACTGGGAACTGGAGAAGTGGATAAACTACCCAAGCACTTTCTTTGGTGAGGCTTTTCTCTAAGCAGAGCACCCCTGGCTTGCAGCCTTTCTGGGTTTGAACTGCAGCACTGGCATCTAGCTGAACACGAGGTGTTCTGCCAGCAAGCATAACATTAGCCATCTCTCTTGCACTTGGAGCGTTTAAGTTGAGAGAGCAGTAGCAAAAATGACACTGTGAGCCTCCTCAGCTGCATAGTTGAATTCCACCATCAGTGAGAATAACCTAGTCACAGTCCCCTATCACTGTGTCCAGGGCTGGAAGACCCAGCAGCAGAGCCTGGGGTTGTCCCAGTCTCAAGGAGTGCCCAGGGCCAGCAAGAACACAATGTCCTTCCTGCTGTTTTCTGCTCAATCTTTGCAGCTGGAGCTAGTCACAATCATGATGTTTACTGCTGTTCCTGTGAAATTAATAAGTGCACTCACTTTATGTTCAAAAATCAAGGTTTGAGCCTCTTCCATAAATTTCCAGACCTCTTAAGATGCTGCAGGTATTCTTCATACAGATGGTTTGGATGCCACTCCACACTTACTGAACAGGGAAATTAAACACAATATAAAGAAAAATACAGGTTTAAAATTTCCTGTGTAAAAAAACTGCACAGCAAGTACTGTTTATAACGTGTGAGAGGGCATTCCTCATGTAGTAGGGCTTGTAGGTGATGTAGCAGTTGTGCAGTGACAGAAGCAGGTGTTGAAATTGGGCTGGTTAGCAATTAAGCTTGATCCTTGTCTTGAAACTTCTTTGTCTTCTAATCAGTCACCAGAAAGAAGCCAAGAGTAAGGAAGGTTGATAATGTCTCCTGCTATGGGGTTGTGGATGGTTGCATATTTACGAAAGGTTAAGCCTTGCATGGACAGGTGACTTCAAAAAGTAGTTAAATATTTTAAGTTTTATAAAAGTGGTGTCTCATTGTTGGCCAGAAAGAAGAAAACAAACCATGTAATTCTAAAAGGAAGAAAGCTTTTTGATCCAGAGGAGCTTTAGGACTCTTTTATGACCAATCAGACAAATCTGAATAAGCTCCCAGAAGAGCTGCCAGTGATGCTTCTGCAGCAGGGTGCTAGGGGAGGGGTGATTGCCCAGCCAGGGCTGTGAGGTGCTGCCCAGGCTCCCTCACCAACACCAGGGAAAACACCTCACTTTTGCTATGGTCAGGAAGATCAACACAAGTGCAGCAGAAACTGCAGGTTTGTTGTGCTGCTCCAAACTGCAGTGGCCAGGCAGCAGCTCCCAGGCAGGAACCCTGGGCCAACACCAATCAGGGGATTTTCAGCCTCTTCCATTTGCTTTTTCTTTCCCCCTTCTAAGTTTGACCCCACTATTATCCCGACTTCAACCCAATTAAATAACCAAAATGACCCTATCAGCACTTCCCAGAAGGCTCTGGTTCTCATGGGGAGCGGTGGCTGGCAGGAGCTATCCTCACCCTTAGCAACACGAACAATAAAGGAAGGCTCTGAAATAGCACAGAAAGAAGGAGTTGCATTTTACAGGAGGTAATTGAAATTGGGAATACCAGGTGATGTGGGATTTATTACTCAGGCTATGAAATAAATGGCTGTAGCCCTAACAAGGTCAGTAAAGGCTGGGAAATGTGTGCAGTGTTATTGAGAACAATGTTCTGGTCATTGGAGCAGCAGCTGGAGGACTGAGTGCATACAGCTGCAAGTTATAGAGAAATGCAATTCACAGAGGAAACAGTGGAAAGCAAGATCTGAGACTAAAGGCATAATAAAGATCCTCTCGGTGAAGCTAAGATAAAACGTCTTTAAAAACTGGTGTTATGGGTTTGTGGTTCCACAGCTGTAAACTGCTCATTGCCCTATCGGCTGTGTTGGCTGAAGATGCATGAGGTCGTGGCAGGGGGTACAGCCAAAATACCAGCTGAGAGGACACTTTGATGTGGGGGTCTGCAGCCCTGTAGACATGGTATCTGGCACCTCCAAAGCACAGAGCTGCCATATGGGATTGGCCAAACTTCTTCATAGATTCAGGGCATGAAGGGTCACAACATATCTGAAATGATATCAGAGGGGATGGTTGAAACAGATGGAGATTAGCTGCTTTCAGACTTCTCAGACTCTCTTGTGCATTGCTTGCTTGGATCTCACGCAATTCACACTTGGGCTCTGTGCCTGCTTTGGAGCAGAGCAGGAGCAGAACTGAGGTGGACATGTAGATGTTGAGCCAGATGCTGGGGCTGGGATTAAGGTCTTGATGACATCCCGTTCGACCCACAGGAGAGAAAGCAAGTGCTGCAAAACTTTGAAAATCTGTCATTTTTCTACCAGGAGATTCCAGGTAGTGCCCCAAATGAGAAAGGAATGTAAAATGGGCTACTGAGAAAATAGCTGTGCGTGCTGTGACCATGGAGGGCAGCACAGCAGAACTCAGAGAGGAGACATCTCCTGACTGCCAGTGCCTTACTGTGCTTGCTATTTTGCATGGGGGCCAAGAGAGTTAACAGACCTGTGTGATGTAGAAGAAATAAAGTAGGCTTGCAAGAAATAGTAGATAATAAACCACCAAGACCAGATGGGTGCGCAGCTGATTTTACGGGGCATTCTGACAAAACTTACTTCCAGTTGTAAATGAATTTCGTTAATGTGCTTAAGAAACAAAATGTTTTCTCCTAAATTGATTAAACCTACCAGGAAGAAAGCCAAAGTGTGGAGTGTACGAATCTATTTAATTATCTTGCATCTACCACAATAATTTAAAAAGTCATTGCTATTAGTTTAGGGGCAAACGTTACCAGATTTTCTCAGGCCAAGTTTGCTATAGGCCACCACTTTCTTAACGACAGCATAGAGTATGTCAGCTTTGCTGTAGCATTACAATTTGTATGTCCAGGGGTATCTTGGTCGGGGATTCAGTTTACCTCCTAGAAAAGGAAGCTGCTCACTCAGCCAGTCCCTCTTGCAACCTCTATATTGGATGAGCAGCGTCTGCCATTTTCCACCGCTGCTCTGGTGGAAAGAACATTTTGCCTTTGTGTGTGCAGGAGCTGCCTGGCACCTTGCACTGCTGGGCCAAGGGCTTTGCACAGCCTCCAGAAGCACCATGTGGGGCTCTGAAGGTACTGACATAGTGCTTCACCCCAGTGTACACCGGCTGGGAACATGGTGAATTATGCCTTTATGCGCAGCTAAAAAGCACAGTGTGCATGCAGAAATTTGGGTAGAATAGTATACGCCATCCTTGGCGCCTCACAATGATAATCATGATTTATCACGAAGAAACATTTCTGGTTTTCAGGTTGTGCCAGTCAAACCTGGATTTGACGCAATGTATCTGCACATATATCCATGTGGGTGATGGTCTGCAGAACCATTTCTGTCAAGAGGTGATGTTTTTGAATTGTGTGACCTGCTTCCCAGAACTTGGGTCATTGTTCAGCATCTTGGTTTTATGTGTACTTCATGTCCACCTCTGTATTAATGTGTATTTATGTAGTATCAGCTGCTGTGGTGTATCATAAAGGTACAAACATACATTTAAATATCTGTTTAAAATAAATGAGTAATCATTTCACTTAGGTGTAATTTTATGTAACAGTGTCCACCTTAGAACTATGAATTTCTGGCTGCTTAGAGAAAACCTCTTCTCCCCATTAGTGCTTGCTCAGTAGTTGCAGTACTGGCACTAATGGAGAGGAGGTTTGTTGTGGGAGGCTAGTACAGCTGGCTGGAGTCTGAGCATCCCTTCCCCCTCAGATGGCCACAGGATCGCTGCTGTGTGCTTGAGCAGAGGTACAAATCTGTGCAGACACAGAGTGATTGCCTGTAGTGCAGGGTGTCCCTGATAGCTCTGATGGTCCTTAAGGCTTTCCAAATTCAAATGGGAGCCCACTGGGGAGCAGCCAGGACTGATGATTTCTGCTCCAGAGGGAGGGAGATGAGCTCTGCTTTTGAACTGTTGCTCTCTGCTGGGCCAGGCAGCAATCTCATCTGCAGATGGTAAGTATTATTTTGATGAGGGTTTATTCATACTCCAGTGGCCAGATGTGAAGGAATCTGAACTCCAAGTCTCCTGAAGATTCTGCATTCTGATATAGACATATTTCCTTTGTGCCTCCATTAAAGGTTTTAATAGCATTTTCAGTTGTATACATATTTTAACTATGTGAATTTGAAATAAGAGCAACCTTCTCATGGTCAGTGATATCTCTGTGACCTGCATAAGGACTCTGTGCCTTTCTCTGAGGCCTTGTATATGCCATGCTTGTCACAAAAAAAAAAAAAAAAAAAAAAAAAAAAAAACAAAAAAANACTGGCAGGTTTTCTAAGCAGGGGTTTTCTTGAAACAGGTATTTCTAAACTTTGACATGTATTATTTCTCATATGCCTCCTGTCATGAAGACAGACTCTTAGTTTCTTTAGAGTACATCTTATAGGTCTTGGAGGTGAATAAAAATTACCAATATAATTTTAGAAATGGCTACAGAGTGATTTTTTATTACCTACCAGTTTGCGACTCAACACCATGGTACTTTAGGAGATTATATGCAGAAACTGGGAATCTTTTTTCCAGTCATGTCTGGGTTTGTAAGACAGAATCTAGTATTGATTCAGGATAAAACACCTTCTCTAAGGCTTTCTTTATTAAGGAGAAGGTTGAGACTTATTTCTATTGTTTAATCGATCCACTGTCAGCTGTCTAGAGGCATCAAAAAACCTTTATGGCCCTAGTCTCCAAGAATAAATA
>VXBW01007204.1:139244-149625 GCA_013400375.1 Thinocorus orbignyianus
TATTGCTATATCATATAACAGCTTCAGCAGAATTTTATTTTTTCTTTTTTCTGGCATTGCTGTGCTGTGCTTTCCTCAGTAGATGGCGAACTTCACAAGCAGTAGCTGGCTGGATATGGTTTTGCAGGCCTTTAAACCTCGAATATAATAGAGTGTGCTGGGAAAGCTTTGCTTGGACTTCATCCAAATAATATTCGCTTTCTTTCACTTGCAAAAAAGGAGCCATTATTGCTCCTAATTCAATCATTTTCTTTTCTGGGCTGATCTGTGAAAAGGCTATAGCTGCTGCAATGGAGTATTTGCTTTCTCTGTGTCCTGCTCTTTGAACTTGTTGAGTAAACAGCAAGGAAAATGTCCCTTGTTTTTTATTCTATTTAAAAAAGAACACCTCACATCAGGCCATCCATGAAGAGCAGGCCTGGTTTGTTGATGCCATAGAGCAATGATTAGTTAAAATAAGAAAAAGCACTGCCGTTGCTTTCTGTATAATAAATATCCTCTGGTGCTACCATTTATTCAGTATCATTATTAAGTGTGGGTAGAGCACTTGGGATCTTCATACCATAGAAAGAAGATTAGTCTTCAAAAAACTTAAAAGGTCCTTCCAGTGTACAACTAGAGTGACTTCCATGTTTCAGACTCCCCCTCTGTAATCTAATTTCAAATCAGCGATACAGAGTAAGTAGCTGAGTGGTACAGAAAGCAGGATTTGCTTTGGGATCCCAGCAGGTTTTTGTTTTCACTCATGGACCAGTGGCATTTCTACTAAGCTTTGGTTGCCTTTGAGGAGGAGCTGATGTCTCAGGAGGCATTTGGAAGGAAACAAAATGGATGTCTGATGCACAAGGACATTAAGAGAAGAGTTTAAAACATAAGGGGCTGTGGCAGGTTGGCCTGGCTCTTATCAGAATTTCTAAGAGTATTTGTTATCACATTTACAGTATAAGATACTGTGCACTTAAGTTGCATATTTTTTTTTTTGTATAGATGCTAGTTTTGTAGTGTTTCTCACAGCAGGAAGAGAAAGCGAAATAAACTAGAGAAAGAAACACGAGGAGCAAGAGAGAGATTTTAATATAGGATTTGAAAAGAACTGGAGAGCTTCAGTAGTTGGGAGGACAGTTTAATTGAAACTGTTGCAGCTGTTAGGCTTAATTTTAACAATGCTGAATGTAGTCAAAGAACAAAGCCCCTCTATTCCACAGAAAGTCGTCTGTGGGAATGTTTCCGGGTCTTACTTGCTCGTTAGGAAGAATGAAGTGTGTTAGCAGAGAAGATTGAAACCATTTGGACTGATAAGGTGCTGTGGTCTGAACTGGAATTTGCTCTTCTGAGTGGTCATGATAACAAACTGTGCACCCAGGGGCAGGACATTTCATTAGTCTGTGCCTTGCACTGCCCACCATGAGGTCCTGAAACAGTAATAAGGGTAGTTTTAAAAATTAACTTTTGAGCTGGAGGGCCAAAAATATGGCTCAAAAATTTGGCACAACAAGGGAAGTGCTTTTAAAATTTGTTACACTTCTTTTGTTTCACCATCCATTTGGACTCGTGCTTGCTTGTGGTACACTGTTTTATCAGTGTAGCTTTGCATAAGAAAAATGACCTTAAGTGAATGCAATACGAAATCATGCTTTGTCTTTTGTTTCAGCTGTTGTTTTCCCTAATTGTCTATTTACTTACCTGGTCACTTGGGCTTCAAGTAGTTTAAAAATACCTGGGATTTTCAGCTCCTCCTGAAGATCTGTGTGAATTAAAAGAGCTTCTAGGACAAGACCCTACTTTGCTGCAAGAATGGCCATATGAATTCTCCATTGGCTGGGATCTTTGCAGGATAAGCATTCTCTCTTCTGATAGTGCATCTGAAACTGTCTGGCCTCTAGCTCTCACTTTCAGCTATTGCCTTTTTCTGGGATGGCCTGCATGCGGCTCAGGATGCTACCTGTGAGTTGAAGCTGAGTGCTGGTAGGAGGAGAAGTAGTGGTTACCATTACTCATTGTTAAGTGTGGTAAAGTAATAAGCAAACATTATGATCTAATACCAACTGTGATTTTAGAACAGTTAAAGAATCACAACAGTGAAATAGATAGAACAAGCAAGAACACAGTCAAGCTAGGAATAGAAATAATGACAGTAGCTTAGCCAAGGAGAGTGCACTTCACATTTCTAATTTTCTATCAGTAAAACTTAATTATTGGCTTTTCAAATGCATTGTTTTGGAGGCAGTGGGTAACCTAGTAGTCCAGCTACCTCTTCACCTTCTTTCTGACGTGCAGCATGAGGGGAAAGAAACGGAAAAGACAAAAACAGAAGGCATTAATTACTCCAGCAGTCTTACAAAGAAATGAGGGACAAAACTCAGCTTGCTGAAGTCAAACTTAAACAGAAAAATGAAGGCTACAGAGAGTGGAAGCAGAAACAGGTAGTCTGGCAGGAATACAGAGAAACTGTCCAAGCAACCAGCACTCAGAATAGAAAAGCTAAAGCCCAGATAAAATTAAATCTGGCCAAGGATGTCAAGAAATACAACAACAACAAAAAGGCTTCTACAGGTTTGAAGTGATAAAAGGAAGACTAGGGAAAATATGGGCCCTCTCTGAAAGGAAACAGGAGACCTGGGTGCACAGGGTATGGAGAAGACTGAGGCACTCAATAACTTTTTTGCCTCAGTCTTCACCAGCGATGGCTCTAGCCTTCACACCTTGAGTTGCAGACAGCAAAGGCAGGGACTGGGAGAATGAATAACTGCCCGCAGTAGGTGAAGATCAGGTTTGAGACCATCTGAGGAACATGAAGGTGCACAAATCCATGACCTGATGAAATTCAACCTTGGGTCCTGAGGGAACTGGCAGATGTAGCTGCTACGCCTCTATTCATCATATTTGATGGCAGTTGTCTAAAATTGTGGCAGTCAGTAAAGTTTCTGTTGACTGGAAAAGAGGAAACATAACACCCATTTTTAAAATGGGAAAAAAGAAGACCATGGGGAACCACTACTGCCTGGAAACTATACTGAGGCACAGGGAAAATCAGGTGATTGTTGACAGCCAACATGGCTTCACTAAAAGCAAATCTTGCTTGATAAATTTGATGGCCTTCTACAAAGGCATTACAGCATTGATAGATAAAAGAAGAGCAAATGACATCATCTACCTGACCTTGTGCAAATGTTTTGACAATGTCCTGCATGATGTCTTTGTCTCTAAGTTGGAGACACATGGATTTGATGGATGGACCGGTCGGTGGGTAAGGAATTGGCTGAATGAATGCACTCAAAGTATTGTGGTCAACAGCTTGATGTCCAATTAGAGACCAGGGATGAGTGGTGATCCCCGGGGGTCAGTTCTGGGACTGGTGCTGTTTAACATATCTGCCAGTGACATGGACAGTGGGATTGAGTGCACCCTCAGCCAACACCAAGATGTGTGGTTCGGTTGACATGTTGGAGCAAAGGGATGCCATCCAGAGGGACCTGGACTGGCTTGAGAGGTGGGCCCATGTAAACTTAATGAGTTCAACAAGGCCAAGTGCAAGGTCCTGCACCTGGGCCAGGGAAATCCCAAGCACAAATACAGGCTGGACAGAGAATAAATTGAGAACAGCCCTGAGGAGAGGGACTTGGGAGTATGGGGTAATGAGAAGCTCAACATGAACAGGAATGTTCAGAGGGCTGGAGCACCTCTCCTATGACAACATGCTGAGAGATTTGTGATTGTTCAGTCTGGAGAAAAGAAGGCACTGGGGAGACCTTGTAGTCCTCCCAGTATCTAAAGGGGCCTAAAGGAAAGATGGGGAGGAGCTCTTTATCAGCAAGTGTAGTGATAGGATGAGTTTTAATCTCAAAAAGGGTAGATTTACACTAGATATTAGGAAGAAATTCTTTACTGTGAGGGTGGTGAGGCACTGGAACAGGTTGCCCAGGGAAGTTGTGGATGCTGTTTTCCTGGAAGTGCTTAAGGCCAGGCTGAATCAAGCTTTGAGCAACCTGCTCTAGTGGGAGGTGTCCCTGCCCATTGCAGGGGGGTTGTAAGTCAATGATCTTTAAGGTCTCTTCCAACTCTAACCATTCTATGATGCTACCACTGGTTCCTCTCACAGAAACATAATCTGCTCCTTCTTTACATGGTGTAAATTCTTCACAAAAAGTTGCCCAATGGGCAATTCAGAAAAGCCCTTACAAGTAATTGTTTTAGGATGGATCAGTTTCCAATTTGCCCTGTTGTAACAGAGAAATAAGAATGATCTTTTTAAGAAGATCCTTCTAGAAACTTGGGCTCCCACCCTTTAAATCATCAGCTTTTCCCCTCTTGTAGCTCCAGAGTTATTTTATTTCTTTTTTAATAATTTCTTTCTCACTTCACTGCACTAGAAAGGGAATCTGTAGAAAATGACCTGGACAGTTGATGTTTTCAGATGCCTCCTCAGGTTCTTGAAATTATGCTTGATTGTTTCAGTCTTTCCTCCACATACATCTTCTGTACTTGTGGTAATGAGTGGGTGTTTTACCTCTTATGGTCACATCTCTGACTTTTGGCATCAGTGAGGTGGAAAGTGCACACTCAGTCTGCTTTGCTGAGAAAAACTCCCCTCTAAACGGTGGAAATGTACTTCTGAAAAACTGCCCGCTCTTCTTACCTAATTGCTCCCTTTGACAACTCATCTTGCAGCCATTTTCTGCTGTGTTTAATATCCTGGTGTTTGTTTCTGACCCTAAACCTGAGCTAGTATGTACACGATCATAGATTTCTCCCTCAGAAGCCCTGAAGCTGATAGCTATGTAGGAGACCCTGTGGCTCAAAGGCAGGAGGAGCATCCACGAGTTCTGCCCTTTCCAGTGCCATGCTCCTCAGCATGCCTCTGGCTTGTTGGTCAGTGAAATAAGACAGGTAATTACACCGTTGTATCATGGGCTCTACTTGCTCTGTCAGACCTGTTTTGCTCCCAGAAATGTAACATCTACCATCTTTTGTCTTGCTAGACTAGTGAGAGCTTCTGACTTCATGATCTTTTGTCCTTTGCAATTCTTTTTTGCTCCACAGCATATTAAAGCACTGACTGGACCTCAAACATGTTTCATGACTCTTTCATCACCATCATGATCACTCCAGCTTTGTCTTCGGTCACGCTGGCATCTGCAAACGTCGCCTTCTTTTCCCTGTTACCCTAACCACATTGCTATACTTTTTATCTTTCATCTTCACCAGTTTTCCTTTCCACTGCATCAAATTTAACCATGTCCCTCAATTTTAGGGTCTCCAGCAGTGCTATTGGCTTTCTTTCAATACCATCATCTCCTGATCAGAGCCTTGCCTGAATACCTCTTTATACCTTTTCCGCACTATTTTGCCTGCGTGCTTTGTGACGCCCATTTTATGCACAGAACACCTCCCTGCTATAATTTTCACTTGTCCCTTCATTCTCCAAAAGCTCACGGATGAATACTATCACATATCATTGCCTTCCTTTTGCCAACAAACAAACTGAAATGTGATAAATAACAGTAAGGGGACCCCCATTGTCTTTCTCTGCTTTGACTACTGAATTCCTATGTGGTTTTTCAGCTTTTGCTTGGCTTCCCTCTAATCCTTGCCCCCTGACATTTTGTTTAAGCTTTTGGGGGCTGTAAAGTATCTGATAACAAAAGAGATGTGTCTGTCTGTAAGAGGATCCTAAATTCAGGAGTAGAAAAAAAAGCTCAAATATCCTTTTTGCAGAGCTCATAAAAAAACTGCCGAATGCTTTTTTTGTGGAGTATTCTGTCTGGATTGTCTGAGCAACACTCCCCAGCTCCAAACATTTTTAAAACTTTTGTTGTCTTCTGTGGCTCATCATCATGGTTTTAATTGTGTGTAATTACCTGGGCTTCAGTCCCTCAAGGTACTGATTATTCTTACTCCTCTTCAAAATGTATTTTCTTGCTGTTTGAGTATAGCTTTTTCTTCTCACTACTAATATGCTACATTGCTGTATTCCTCTTTGAATCCTTTTCCTTTGGTGTGCATGTGAAAGTAATGTCTTTTATTAATAAAAACAGATTATATTCCTTCCCCTTTTTAATATGTTTTATATGTATATTTTAATGTAAATTTGTAAATTTTTATATGCCTTATTTCCTGAATTTTAATGTGTTTTAAATTATTGGTGTTAGTGTAATAGAAAAAAGACCTCGGTATTTGCATGAATCGAACCCCTGCGTTCTTTTAGTGCAATTAACTGTACAGACTAATTGCTCTAATGTACCCAGAGTTTGTTCAGGGTCTTGGCTCTGCAAAAACCTTTCACTTTATCCTCACTTCAGGGATAATCATGGGCACGAAGCAGCTTTCAGGTTAGTGCCCCAGTCAGTATGACCATTTTATGGGCTTGTAACCTGCAGTTTCGCATTCCTGTGAAGCTGACACTTGTTTCGGTATTGTTACCCTAGATGTGCATCACCCACTCTCAGACGTGGATATTTTCATTTCATTTAGGAAATCCAGCCCTTTCAATGCGATACGCAAGGGTCTGCGAAAACAAACCCAAATTCTGCTGTATTAAAACACATTTTTGCTCCCTTCTTTCACGGGACTGATTCTGCTGCAATTTCTGAGCACTAAAAACTGGAAACTCTGTCTTTGGTGTCCTGAGCTGTGATAACACAGCTGTTCAAAGCTTGATGTGGGAGTCCAAGGAGGCTAACTTCACCTTGTTATTTTTCCAATAAATATTTTAGATTAAAACAGAAGACAGCAGGGACAGGAACGTGATGAATGAAAGGATACTAGCGGGAGATTGTAGCAATGAGCTACAGTCTTACTGTCTAAAAAGTCAGCTCCTAAACAGCTTTGCTTTAATTTACTGTGTCTCACCAACTTGTAGAAACTATTTGTAAAGCAACTGGCCAGTCATTTGTAAGCTGAAATTGTGTCAAAGAACCACTTTAGCTTCGTAAACAAATGTACTTGCTTACAAAGTAAGAGTGAATTGGTGACTCATCTGCTGTCCCTTCCTCCATGTCCTCAGTTTCAATAAATATTTTCTGGTCAGATTTGAATGAAAACACACAACTAGTGACAATGATAACCACTGAGCTTTAAAAGAACCCCTGCTGATAGCAACATCCTAGTTTTCATGCTTTGTTCTTTCTTCTGTAGACAGTGAAACACAGCAATGAAAAATATTTGTTTTCTCATTTCACAGGTGGAAAAACAGAGGTACAAGAAGGAATGAGGTGAGCTGGTTAAGACTGACCAGCCACCCTCACCTGACACACAGCAGAGTCTGAGGCAGTCATACTGAAAAGAAAAAGACTCCATGAGAGCTGACTGAACATAGCCAGCTTAGCAAAGCTAGGCTACCCTTGGTTTTTTAGTTTCTCCATGCAATGTAGGATAAATACAGGCTCTGTGACCCTTCAGACTCATGCTCAAGAAACAACACAGCTTTCCAGCTTCAGTCAGAACTCAACCACTGCTGTAATTTCTCACAGCTGTGGTGAGAGGAACAGAGTACCTATCGTAAAATAGAGAACCAGCCTATACATTTAGACAAAATTCTTAGCAAAACTTCTCCACTGACTGCAAAATTGCTTTGTTGCACCACAATATAAGTGCATATTCATTAAAAATGATGAAAAATCTGGCTTTTATCACTTTAAATACAATAGAAAAGTTTGCAAATTGTTATTCTGTGTGTTGTCCCATATGTTCCAAAGCTTTTGTGAACCAAAACCCTCTTTACAAAGACATGTGTTTTAACTGTTAATCCTGGCCATGTTTTTTTAATCAGGCATCTAGCAAAAGACCACCCAGGGAGCTGAGTAATGCAATTTAAAGGGCAATCCCTTAGTGATCAGGGCCCCCTAAAAGCCAGCAAGACCTCAGAAATGAAAACTAGCTAAAAACCCCCACTTGATAGCCCTTAATAGACCTCAGCTGGGGTCTAATTTTCCTTCTGCTTGCAGATATAAGATTGGAATTTACGTGAGTTTATCTTGCTGCTGTGCTGTGATCTTTTTTGCATAAGAGTCTCAGGATCAAGGACAGGCCTGGAGAAACCCGCAACTGGAGTGAAGAACATCCATGGTCATCTCAATGACCTGCTCTGGTGTGGCCCCATCTATAATCTGAACCTTGGCTGTTAATCAAATACTGAGTATTTTTATGTATGTCTTAGTGATACCCCAGGTATCTGAGTCTGCTTTTCGAAAATATGTGGTGTTGTCTGAGAAAATTAATTGAGGTTAACTCACGTAAGCCTTCACCTGTGACTGCCTTTTACCAGCTGTGCTATTTGCTTGAAGTAACATTACAATTTTAGATGGTCTTCAGCTCTGTTATACTTTTTTTATATTTTATATTTTTTAAAAACATAGGCTTTAAAGAAAAAAAAAAATAAAAACCTCATCCTTATCTTTAGTTGTGCAATCCCAGCAAACTCAGAGTAGCAATCAACTGACTGCCAGTTTTCCTGGTGAAAATTTAGTTCGACTCCTGTCCTTAGCTGTGGTATTCCTGGGATTTCACAATCCTGTTTCCCCTCTCACTTGGATATCTGATCTGGCTATGTTGTTGGAATTTAAAGCAGGAAAGCCCAATTGCAAACAACTTATTGCTAGCCTGATGTAATTTTTCTGGTGCTTTGTAGTTATTATTCATGGCTCAATTGGCTGCTCTTCATCCATTAGTAATAGAGATGCATCTTTCAGGTAATGAAAATATTCACAAGGCATCTGGCCAGTCATTTATAAGCTGGCAGGCTGGCAAACAACCTTCTTAGCTGCCTGAGGGATTTGATGGTTGAATTCTCTCCTCCAAAGAACAGATAAAGTTGCTTTTCAGAAAATCTGTAGAGAAATCAGGCATCCTATATAGGTTTCGCAGGAATGTCACTAAATAGGTTTATAGTCCCCTAAGTGCCAATAATTTCTCCATTAGGAAGAGGTATTCTAAGAACTGCTTTAAATTTATCTGGAATGGCCTTGTTCAACACAAGATCTGTAAAAAACCTTAGTTTTCCATTTCTGAGCTGCATTCTTAGAGAGAAGTCCCACAAAGGTGATCTTCTATCTCTCGTGTTCTTAGGATTATTTAGGATATTTGAAATAATTATTTTGTAATCAGTAATTCTTCAAAATATATACAGTTATTCAGGGAAACACCTGAGGAACACAGTCAGTGCTACATTTCTAACAAGAAGCACATTAAGGGTAACTACTTAAAAGCCAGACCTTGTACAGATCATTTTCTGGGAGAAATTGCAAAACTTGTGCTGGTACATTATGGCGTTCATTTGACTGACCTTCACTTTCAATTCTGGGATGTTACGGCAAGAAACAACTTCTCAATTGCAGTTTCACATATTAACGCTTGATATATGAGATTTCTGTTGGAGCTCTTAACCTGCATATCTTGATGAGATAAAATATTTCAGTGCTGCTCATCTTCCTGGTTTTGGCCTGCATATTTTACTCTAAATTTGCCATGGAGAAAATGCACGCACCAGTTACCACAGTTAAAATATGGGAATAATGACTTTGTAAGGTTTGACTGCTTAGTTTTCTGACCTCCTACCACTGAGTTGCCTTGATGCTTCTTGGGATCTGATATAAAGGAGAAAACTTACAGCCTGTAAGTTCTGTATTTGGCCAGGGTTTGCCCCATTCACCCATCAGTCTTTGGTTTATTCTTGTCAGAATTGCATTTTTTATTAAGCAGTCACAGACCAGTCATCGAGGAAGACCGGCAACTCTATCTTGCATCTTTAACTCCCTCAGCTGCCACTCTCTGGAGGTCATGGTGGTTAGCTAATAAATGTGGTTTTGGTCCACAGAGTAGAAGAGGAGGTGGTGTTGATACTGTTCTTTCATTAGGGCGTGCAGATGTTTTTCTCTCACTGACTTTCCCAATTTCTGTGTTAGGTGGGAATTGCTGCCCTCTCTGTGGGACTTCTTGCTTTGGTCATTGCATACCTGTAACGAGAGCCACAGCTGCACTGTAATCTTGTTCAAATTTGTTCTTTGGCTGATATAGTCCATGCTGTATAGGGTAGCTTATTCTTGCAACAGAAATACTTTTGCATAAATTGTTATTGGGCCTACTAAAATTTATAGCACTTATAAGCCAAGTAAAACACATCATTTACAAGGTCTGTTACAAATTGGTGCCCTTCTTATGGCAGATACTTTCGCTGTGCACAGATGACTCCAGAAGCCAATGTGACAACTGGAGTTTTCACGTGGTATTTTCAGGAGAATAAGATTTCCAGTGGTAATTTCTTGGTTTAGTCTTTTAGCTTCAGAGAGTAGAGAAGGTTCCTAAGTGCTGTAACAGAAATCTGCAACTGTAAAATGATATGTTTATGTGACTTCGTTTTTTTGTTTTGTTTTGTGTTTTTTTTTTT
>VXBW01007204.1:149953-176212 GCA_013400375.1 Thinocorus orbignyianus
TCCTTTCAAGTAATTGTAGAGAGTGAGAAGGTCTCCCTTTAGCCTCCTTTCCTCTGGGCTAAACAATCCCAGCTTCCTCAGCCGCTCCTCAGAAGACTTGTGCTCTAGCCCCCTCACCAGAGTTCGTTTTCCTTCTCTGGACCTGCTCCAGCACCTCAATGTATTTTTTGTAGTGATGGACCCAAAACTAAATACAGTATTTGGGATGCAGCCTCACCAGTGCAGAGTACAGGGGGACAATCACTTCCCTAGTCCTGCTGGACACACTATTTCTGATATAGGCTACGATGCTGTTGGCCTTTTTGGTCATCTGGGTGCATTGCTGGCTCATATTCAGCTGACAGTCAACCAACACCCACAGGTGCTTTTCTGCCAGGCAGTTCTCCAGCCGTTCTTCCCCAAGCCTGTAATGCTGCCTGGGGTTGTTGTGACCCAAGTGCAGGACCTGGCACTTGGCCTCATTTAACCTCATCCCACTGGCCTTGGCCCATCGATTTAACCTGTCCAGATCCTTCTGCAAAGCCATCCTACCCTCAAGCAGATCAATACTTCCACCCAACTTGATGTCGTCCACAAACCTGCTGAGGGTGCACTTGACCCCTTATCCAGATCATTGAAAAAGATGTTAAATAGAACTGGCCGCCAAAACTGAACCCTGGGGGTCACCACTCATGGCCAGCCACCAACTGGATTTAACTCCGTTCACCACCGCTCTTGAAGCCCAGCCTTCTAGACAGTTTTTCACCCAGCAAAACATACACCTATCTAAGACATGAGCAGCCAGTTTCTCCAGGAGAATGATGAACAACCGACAGCTGCAAATTGAAGCTTGTATCTAGCAGCTTCCAAAGGTAATATGGCTGTGTAGTGCTTCTAAACAGACAGCCTAGAAAACACTCTATTCCCTGGGTAATTTTTTCCTCAATTCAACAAGTTGAGGAGGTGTGGAAACCCACCAAAGGGTATTTTAGGGGGCAGTTGTTTCTTATTTTCTGTCAACTGTATGACTCTGGAAGAATTTCTCCAAGGGATAGGAGCATATGGCTACAATAACTTTTTTTTTTCTCATTAGCTGTAATTTTCAGTTTCCAGATCCAATGAGAACTTTGGAGGATTTTAGCTCTTACCAGGTAAGATACTGATTTTGCCTCCCTTTGCCCTTCATCAAATGAAGCTGCCTGAGGTTTAATGTTCCCTTCTTCGACATGGTTTTTTGAGAACTTTTTAAATTGTGAAATCCATATGTTCCTTGTCACACAGAAGACCATTAGCCAAGCCAAGCTGATTGCCAAGTGCCCTGGAGCCTATGAGGTGCTGTGTCTTTGGAGATGTTTTCCTTTTTCATCTTTTCAGTATCTCTCTGCCTTTTGCAGGGATCTGGCTGTAACTTACAGCTGGTTTAACAAAGAGGTCATAACACAGCTGGAATTTCATCTTCAGCTGCTCTAGGAATAAATCACATCCTAGGCCTCCTTATCAGCACAATGCCATGAATGCTGTTACTGACACAGAACAAATTGCTCTACCACTGCATCAGACAAGCTTGCACAGTCCATGCTTGAAATCTCTTATGCATATAGATTCACCTGGACGGGGAAGAAAAGACAACCCTTTAAGACAATTTACTACTACTCAGTTGGGTTCACTCTGTGGTGTTCTTAATGTTTTGTTTATTCTAAGTTTGGGAAAAAGGGGGATGAAATGCACAGTTCACAGGACATACTTAATGCCCTTCAGAATCATTAAACATAGAATGTAGTAGGGTGTTAACTCAGGTTGTTTTGTTATTAACAAGAAGGCTGTGTCAAATTTAACAGTGATGAATTTTAGTATTAGAATGGAAAGTATTTGTTATTTTTCATTTTAGAAGAAGGTAATTCTGGGTCAGACTGAACTGGACTACTAAAACTCTCTGGCAACCTCCCAACTATTTTGTTTTTGCATTTCTGCACACGCAGAAGCTCTCTCTACCCTTTTGACAAAAACTATAAAAAGCCTTGAACAGGAGATGGACTGAAGACAATGGGACCCCATGTGAGCAAAGTAGCTTTGCAGCTTTTGATGGAAGAACATGGCCCTTGTGCTTGTTCCTAAATCGTGGTGTCCTCAGGGGAGGAACACATCTACTACTTAGAAACACATCTCTGGTATTGATATTCTCTGATTTTACAAATTTTGAAATGTCTGCAATACATTTCCCAGTGATGAGTGACAAGCTTTTGTTTTTCTTCTCTCCCTGTTTTAAGCTTTTGTGGTCTAAAAATGTGATCCATGGAGGTAAAAACCAAATCTTTGCACATGAATGGATTTCTTCATTGGTGTGGAAAGCAGCTGTTGCCTCTGGAACTGATATGAAGCCTCCAAGAAGAGAGGAGCAGACAATTCATTCCCTGTTCTTCTGTCTTTCTGAAGTTGTGCCCAGTAAGCCCGAGACTGCTGGGGGGAGCACCACAGGAATTTTGCATTTCTGCAGGAATTTTGCATTTCTGCAAGCCCAGACTCAGACCCAAAGTCCACAACTTGGACCTGTCATTGCTAGGAGCCTTTGCTATTTCTGCAGAGGCAAAATCCTAAGACTGAAAAAATAATACTTACATCTGCATGCTGAAAAAGCTAATGTTTCAGAAGTAAGACTGCAGTAGATTTAGCAGAAAACCAACTAGTCATTATACTGGGCTACTGTTTAACTGTGGGAGAGGTTTGAGAAGAGATAGAGCCATCCACACAGGCTGATGGAGTTTAAGGATCAGCTTGCTGAGGCTGTCTAAACACTGATGTGCTTAGAGCACATGTATTGAATAGCATAGATATTTACATTAGTTACCTATTGAAGAGCAGCTAAGGTTGCAAGTCTAAGGTTGCATCTTTGTCTCTCCATTACCTGTGGCTTACTTTTAATAAATAACAGTTTACATAGGTATGTATTCTATACTTGTGTCCGTAATTGTATTCTGTAAGTCTGCCAAATATTTACTTGTAGTTACTTTAATCATTGTTGGCTTGTTCTTCCGTTCAGTATTTCATTAACGTAGGATTAGAGATCAAGCTAATGCTGCCTGCTTAATGTCTAGCTGAGAGCACAGAATGTGGCTTATTTGAGTACCTGTTGGGCCTTATTCTGTGCACAAAGCTCAGAATAAATATTGTTAAGCCTTACAGAATGCGGAATGTTTTGCAGCACATAAATGCTTGTCCAGGGTAAAATTTCAATTAATAAAGTGCAATGCACTGGAAATGATTAATGGAGCCTTTATTCAGTATATTTTCTGGCTATCTCGGGGGCTTAAGCATCTGTCAGAAGAAGCACAGGAATTTTACGTTTTTTTACTCCCCTAGGCCTCTGTGCGCTGAGAATTACACCAGTGGTACTAACACTGTTTCTTTGTCACTGTTATCAAATGTATGCTTTTTCATCTGCCTCCAGAGAAAATGGTGAATGAGCAACGTGGTGAAAATGATGGAGGGAAGTCATACACTAGATGCTTTGAGAACCTGCACATTCAGTCATCCTAGAGAAAACTTCTGGTTTTCATTAAAACAATTAAAGTATATTAAGATATGATCTAAAGAAGACGTGCCTGATATTTTATGGCTATCTGTGATTTCAGAATAGTCTGGAACACACCATAATTATACTCTACTAGCTGTCTGTGGTGAGAGGAGGTCTCAGTACAGTTTATGTAACTCTAGCTGTCTCTGACTATCCTAATTACAAAGCAGTTTTATTACCTCGAATTGGAAAATGGGATTTTTCATGGGTTGATCTTCTGCCCAAGGTAAAGTCATGTAACTCATTTAGACTTCAATTCTGAGATGACATCTCACCAGAGGTGAATATTGGAAGACTGCAATGCATGGAGACCATGGCCCTGGAGAGGACTGGCCATGGCCTTCACACCAGCTGGATGTGAGTTTTCTTATACAACAGCAACCTAACGTTCCACTTACAGGAAAATGCTTCAGAAAAATGCAAGGATTAATTGCATTACCACAAGTGAAATGTATGTGCTTTTCTGCCCACATTTAGGCTTGTCCCCCTGCTTATTTTCCTCTAAATTCCAGAGCTACTGTAGAAATAATGAATTAAATCTGGTGACTCCTTCAATGCTCGGAAACAAAATCTACTAGTAACTTTGAAAAAGGAGACAAAACCATGAAGGTATTTTGTAGAATGGTTTTTAAAGGCAGAGTATGGTTGAGATGGTTGGTCTATGTGAAACTTAAATTTGATAACCAGTGCTTTTTCTTCAAGAGGATACTATCCATCTGTGTTGAATTAGCAGAACTGTCTTTCCTATTGTGTGGGAGAAGAGATCCATCCCACTGCTCAGGAATACAAAAGAGGACTATAAACATGTTTATTTTATCACAACACATTATCAACATGTCACTTAATCAACCTACATTCCTCTTCCTCCAAACAAAGCTCTTCCAGTCAAGTGAGTTTCCGTGCACTTACGAGAAGCCATGCACTGGAAGGAGTTTATGCAGTGAAACCTGAAATCTGAGTAGTAAACATTTAATTGTTTTGCATTGGAAACAAAAGCTTTGGTACTATCATTACTACATTACCTTGTGGTGGACTGAAATATAACCTATAAAAGAGCTTTCAAAACAGCTTTTTAAACTATTTGTCAGTTTTCCTGGATTTTTAAAAAAGTTGATCTGATCTTCTCAACATACCTCTCAGTTTCTGAGGAGAATCTCTTCGGTTGTTTTCTTTCCTAGGAAGCATCAAGAGTAGTTGCTCTGCTTTGTGCTTGTCTTGGTGTCAGAAAAAGCTAACGTGTGTTTTCAGCATGTATTCCGTGATTATCAGGCATACATTTCAAAGTGTTAGTCAAACCATTATTACAATTCAGGATAAAGAGCTGTTAACAAAAGCTTTAAATAGCTGAAAAGTTCCCCAAACTCTCTTTGTAACACCCTTTTTACCTGGGTTTTCAGTTTCATGATTCTAGCGAGAAAATTATTTTGCCAGTGCCCTGTATAACTTAAAGCAATTTGTAGCAGCCAAGACCTGATGTTCAGACCAAAAACGTAAAGTTTCTGCTGCAGTAGACCACTTTCGTCCCCAGTTTGTTTCTCTTTTGTTACACTTGCGTCTCTGCAGAATTCTTTTAAGGAAATTCAAAACTTTGAACTTCCTATTATTTTTCTTTTTTCTTTTTCTTTTTTTTTTTTTTTTTTTTTTTTTTTTTTTTTTTTTTTTTTTTTTTATGAATTAGGTTTTTTTTTTTTTTTTTTTTTTTTTTTTTTTTTTTTTTTTTTTTTTTTTTTTCATCTCAAGGCAATGGGAGTATAAAAGCAAGAACAAAGAAGCAGGAAAAATAAGACTGCATGCTAACAAACAAAATTCTCCTTTGGCATTCTGCCAAAAACTATTTTTGGCTAGCCCTTGACCCCTGAGCTCCTTCTGCTCATGGCAAAAATTATGGGAAAAACTTTTCTCATTGGGAAGGGCTAAATTTCTTCCAAAGTAAGCAAATACTTCGGCAGCATAACCAGCCAAGGGTTATAAAGCAGCAATAGCAGAAGAAATGTGTTTCTTTGCAGTAAGTAGTGTTAAATTTAGTTTTCTGAACAATGAATTTCTTTTGCTGTTGAACTATAAATGACATAACAGCTGTCAACTCTGTTAACAATTGCAGTTATTAGCAGTTTGGTTTTTTAGGGAACATTCCTGTCCTGCTCCTCCCAGCCCCCCATCCTTCAGAAATACACTTTTGAGTATACTAGTATCTTGTTTTATCAAAACTGAAAATGGCATGCTTATAGTCATATGGATGGTAACACAGGCCTCCTAATCTTATTAATGTATTTGCTACAGAGAGTGAAGAAAGATTATTCTCATTATAGAATCATACCGTGCAAAGCCAGCATGAATAGTTACTCTGGCAGTTACTTTGTTTAGGGAGGGTGATACACACACTCCATATCCTGTCATCTCCAGTATTTGGCAGCGCTCTTAGCAAGAACTGGTTTGGTTAATTCAGCAGGATGCTGAACTCGAGGCCCCCTGAACCATCTATATTCAAGAAGTCATGCTCTCAGTTTCAGAGAGGAATGCTGAAATACATTTAAAGACATTTCTTATATGCAATTTACTTCTGTTTACATGAGATGTTATCTGAAGGATGCTAAGAATTTAAACATCACTGCTCATTTGTGCTTACTGGTAAAAGCTGATTGTAACCATCTGTCTTAAAATAGAAACCTTTCTGGTTTCCAGTTCTTGCCTGCCCGAGATCAGCCTAGGAAATGAGAGATCTGTGGAAACTGTTGTGTTGCCGGGTTCTGGCTGAATGCTAGCTAGCATAGGGGGTGATACCTTGTCATGAAGGGGAAAATGAAAGCAGGCATTTCTGTTTGACAGTGCTGTGGATCTAATTCTTAAATGCAACTCACAATGCATTTGGCAGGGTTTGTGGTAGGATTTCTGCTGTGCTTGCAAAACAAGGTGCTGCTAATAACATTTCTATTGAATTGTTGATAAATGATCAGGTTTAGATCCCTTGATAAACTGCAAGGGCAGAACTAAATCTGTTTCAGTGAGGCTCCATGAGAATTCAAAGATCCACCTAGACAATGATAATTCATTGCAGGAGTACAGGCTGCACACTTGGATTACATGGGAGACAACTGTTTGTCTACTGTTTAAAATGAAGGAGGTGCCAGGTGCTCAGCATCCCTGCCAATCTGAGTATCTCATGATGATACCCAAATGCAGGACTGCAAATTACCACTTACATGGGAGTTTCGTGGCCCTGTCTGGTACTCACAAAAGTGAGGGGGATTTGCTATGTGAGATTCCTGCCAAGAGGAAGGTGCTAAAAATTGTCAGGAGATTGGTTCGGAACTATCAAAATGAGATGCCAGAGTTTTACATCTGTGATTTATATGAAGACTTGAAATGAGGAAACCTGAGCTGTACACAGAAACACAGAAGAAACAGAACATCAGTTTGGGTTAAGAATTTATTTTTAGTGTAATTTCAGTGAGACCTTCCTCCTCTCCATTTTGCTTGAAACAGAGAAACTTTATGTTATTGGTCCAACCTCTTCCTGTTACTCAAAGTAAAAACTCTGGAAATGAAAGTCTAAAATGCTTTTTGGCTAAGGTTGTTGGTTTATACACAGAGTAAAAAAAACAAACAGTGGCTAAGCTAAAGGGTCTTTCTCTATTTGACATGATTGTTTCCCCATTTTTCAACCAAAATCTACTAATGCTAAGGAGTAAAGCCTGGTCCTAAAGGGTAAATTCACTACATTGTTGTCATGGCTCTTGTCCACTAACTCCACAGGGCTTTAGTGAAGATAATCTTCCACCCCGAATCTGACCAGAACTCTGTGGGTTTGTAGCTTGCCTGCATCCCTGTTTCACTCAGGCAGAGAATATCTTTTGTCTTGTGTCGTGTTGGTC
Organism: Thinocorus orbignyianus; assembly: GCA_013400375.1. NCBI lineage: Eukaryota > Metazoa > Chordata > Aves > Ciconiiformes > Thinocoridae > Thinocorus > Thinocorus orbignyianus. The sequence goes on from VXBW01007204.1 coordinate 157,376, forward strand.
AGTATCCTTCGTATTGCTGGAGAAAAAAGCGAATGGCAGGTGGTGGAAGTGAGGAGGATTTTCTGGCTTATGTTGAATACTGAAGTTGACATTTAGTTTACACTGAAGACTAAGGTCTGGTTAAAACTTGCCTTTAAACTTTAGGTGGGACTTATAGAAGTAATTGGCTGTGCTTCCTCATGGAAAAGCTTGACTAAGCAGTTCTCTGCTTCTCCAAGAAAAGGGGAGAAGTGGGCCATGCTGGGGAGATACAGTAGAGAGGAAGACCAAGGATATAAATGATGCCTTTTTATTAGAAATACTGAAACCCTCCAAAATTTGCTAATGTATAGTAATTACCAGGTTATTATTGCTTCCCTCAGGTATACTAATAATCCTCCTCTCCCCCCAGTAGTTTGGAGTTATTTTTTGTCTAAACGCCACTCAATTATTTTTTTCATTGCAGGTGCACAAGCAAACTAACAGCAGATGTAAGTCATTGTCTTCTTCAGTCACAAGCAAAATGCCATATGCTTGCTTTACATCTGAGCTACATTTTTGAAGGAAGAGGTTTAGCTGATGCCTTAATTTTCTGGAAGAGTCTGTGGCAGGGCTGTCAATGAAGGAAGCAGGCTTAGTAAAATGAAAGAAACATGCACTGTCAGCTCTTTCCTCATCCTCCAGCCCCACCCTAGTCAGACCTATCAGTTCACAAGGGATCAGTTTTCTCTCATACTGGAAAGTGACCCTAGCCCAGGTTGCTGTTTGCAAATGTTCATAGGGGCCAGATCTGGTAAGTCTGGGCTTCCTGCTGGCAGCCTGCTCCTCAGTCATGAGCATCCTGAGGTTCAACTCAGTTCCCACGATGTTCATATTTACCACCAGGCTTCAGCTCCTTGTGCACCTGAGCTGGTGCACCCAGGTGGAGGTCCATAGTTTCCCATTGTGGCCACATAGTCTGGGGCCAACATGGTACATGTGGGGAGAGTAGTTCTGCCCGATGCTGGTTTGTATGAGTTGTGTGTTGCTCTGGCAGCCACGATCTGGTCTCTTGCAGCATATATACAGTGCACTAAATGTCTCCCAACAGTGCCACTCAACAGTGCTACTTCCTTCTGAAGTTGATGTTAGGGGGACATATGCTAGAGTTGCATGCGTTTGGTCTAAACAGTCAGAGAAGGATGCTTGAGCAAAGTTTGGATAGCTATTCCCTTAAACTTGGTTCCCATTTAAATGTCTCTAACTGGGGAATATCTTCACTTATAAACATATGTCCACCCTACCCAACACAGTAGTCAGGCTTAAGTCTCTCATGTTGCATGAATGGAAATACAGAAAAGGGGTATTTCTGTTGTTTGGTTTTGTTGTGTAGTGTTTTTTTTTTCAAAAAAAAAAAAAGAAAAAAAGCACAAAACCCAAACTTCTCTTGAGTTATGCTTTCAATCTTATTTACTTTAACTACTTTTTAAGAAACCATTCTTTCTACCTTTTCTTAGGGCAAAAGAGCAATTAACAGAACACAAGAGCCTCAAAGTAGTGAAATTCAGTATGTTATAAAGACCACAAACCAAGATCATATCTGTCACCACAACTAAGAAGTCTTTGATACTGCCTGTGTCATTCCCTTCCATGTAATTACATATGTGACATGACTCTGTGACAGTCTTTGGCTAGGCTCTTAATAGGGTTTTTGTTGTTGTCTCCATTGGTTGATTTTAATAAAGCTACTGGCTCCAAGACTGAATACGAAGTTCCAGTGGTGAAGCTTTTGGCTTGGCTTGGTTCAAACTTTGAACATTAGTGAAGAGGATTTTGGTATACTTCATCATGGTGATCTGATGATGCACGTTTAAATTTCTGCTCTTCCCAAATTATTTCAAGTGCAGTATACACCTTTGTGATATTAAAACTATTTTTTTTTTCTTTTAATCAAAAGGTTAACAAAACGTCTTTTTCAAGTTTTGAAGTCTCCTTAAATATCCAGTGTTGTTGCGATGGGTGATGGCAAGCTAAACTATTAGGAAGTGAGTTTTGTCAATTCTGACATCTGCAGAGGAAAGGATTCTCCCTTCTCATAACCTAGAAAATAGTTCAATTTTGCAGAACTTCCATCTCACTGGGCACTGTCTTTGGTCTGGATGGCTAAAGAGCAAATATTTCTAGAAATGAATCAACAATCAACCTCTGGAAAACCCTGTATATGCTCACAATGCAACTGTTTTTTTTCATGGTTAAAGTTTTTAATCATGTCAGATCAAAGCCCTGTTTTTTGCAGTAGATATTCCTGCTTTTAATAAAAGCTCAATTCATGCTGGTTTTCAGCTCCAAACCCTCAGCTGTTTTGAATGCATCCTGAAAATAGCTTCATGGCTGTCTCGGTTCTTGGGCTGAAGCTGCTGAGGAGCACAAGGCCATATCCTCTGCTGACCCTGCTCCAGGGGCAGTGACCTCTGGACAAGAATTGTCACAAGCTACTGGGAGGTGGGGACAAATGATGCCATGGCAGCTCTCAGTGAGTGTTAGTGTAATGCCTCATCTTCTTATTTCTGCCAAAAGCCGGGTACATCCTCTAGGGCAAAGCTCCATGCTTGACATGCCTGCACATCATCAGGTGACAGGTGAACTCAGCACCAGCCAAGGTGTGTTTGCTCAGCATGGTGGTGCCCTGCAGGTAATGCTTCCTTTGTGCTTGTGCACAGAGACACCTCCAAATAATTGAGCTGCCTTGGCCTTTAAGTAGTTTGTTGGGTTTTTTTTTTAAAGATAATTCATGTTGACTCAACTCAGTCTGGAAAGTGCTATTTGCAAAAGCTCTGAGGAACTCAGACAGGCAATTCAAATTTAGGTCATACATCCTTTGCTTTCATATCTGCATCCCTGCACATTATGCGATTGTTGAGGTTGAGTAGGCCTCTAATCACTCTGCTCAGACTCTGGGGAAGATTCTTCCTATTTTCTCTGTCTGTCTGTATAGATGGATAAAGTAATTGGTTATTTCAGTCTAACACCAACACTTGAGATGTGTCCTGAACCTGTCTTGTCAAATTCACACAAAAATGAAGTTGAGTGAGACTTTGAGCAACCTGATCTAGTAAAAGACCTCCCTGCCCATGCCAGGGCAGGGTTGGGCTAGATGATCTTTAAAGGTCCCTTCCATACCAAACCATTTTGTCATTCTATGATTCCACGAGGTTTGTTGGTGGCCTTAGAATTTTGCAGCTGTCTGGATTTCTGTGGTCTGATGCTCTTGCTATTTGAATCTAACCTTGACTTTTGGAATGGGAAGGTGAGGAAATGGTAGAATTTTCTTTTTCACTCATTGATATCTCTGTTCCTTCCTGTTCCACAACACCCAGCTCTCTCTGGAAACACCAGTGTTTCTGGCCAACACATTGGAGTCCTCAAGAGGCTTCCTTGATGCTTTTTTACTCAGACTTAGTCTGGCTAATTTCAAACTCTTCTTGGACAAACTTCCAAGTGAAAAGACATCTCACACCATCATTCATTGGTACTTTGTAAAGAACCTCAGCTGGAAAGAGGCTTTATGCAAAGTAGATTTATTTCACTTAATTTTATTTACTGAATGACTTTTGAATCCTTGTCTAGCTGAAATTCTGAAAAATAGAAACTAAAAAAAGAAACCAGAACTAGCAGTAGATGTTGATCCAGCTTAAGGAGAAAGCATCTGTGTCCAAATATTAGCACAGAGGTCTAGGAAACCAAGATATTGACTAACTAGTTTATAAACTAAAAGTCCAGGAATGGCTCAAGTAAGAAACACAGAATGAAAACTAGGCACTTCCAGGAGAAACTGGGGAAAAAAGCTACCAGCTACAGATGTGACTACAGACTGGATTTTTGAAAAGTCTCTGCTCTTGGTAACTTGTCTAGGTGTTATGTGATGTAAGGTTTACACTTTCCCTCTTATAGACTTGGAAGATCATGAAGTTAATAGCACTCAAAACACTTACTCAAGACTCTTTTCCAGGCATTCAGAAGTCGTTGCTTGAAAACTTTCTCCTTCTCCTTATATTATCTCCTGTCAACCCAAGAGCTACTCTAAAATTAAAAAAGAAAAAAAAAAAAAATTCCTTGCTTCCCCTGACCTGACTTTGCGTTACTTGCCTAATTTCTTATGAAATTATTGCCAGGCTATATCTGTCTGTACATCTGTGTTTCTTTGGCCTCAACAGATCATTTTATTCAGTAAGAACACCAAAACACAGTTGTGCCCTCAGCTGTATGAGATGAAGCTGTAGGCAGTACTCGGTACTGGGGTTTCAGGCTTTCCTTTTCTAATCCAGTCTATGCTCTGCACTCCTTTTCTTTTTGGCTATATCTTTCAGACCTTCCTGGCTGCTCATTCTTTCCTACCTTTCTGTGTAATTCCCATCCTTTTACGCCTGTTTCTTCCCTGGCAACAGTGGATACTGCTTGGGCCACAGCTGGGCTTGGATGTTAAAACAGAAAGATCACAAGAATACCCACATGTGCAGTATCGATTTTCTGGAGAAGTCTGAACTTCACTTTACTAGTTGATAATTCCATTAATTGCAACCAAGGATCAGATCTGGTACTGTTATAATTAAAATAACACACCTTCCTAGATTTCCCCAAGCCCTTTCCAGGTGCATACAAGTGGGGTTTCTTTCCTTCCTGTATATCAGAAGACTCCTTCAATTTTCTCTAATTAAACTCTCCTTTTAATAAAATACTTTGGATGAATGCCAAGATATGAAAATTCTTCAGAAAGTAATCTTTTTAGAGGATTATAGCAGATTAAAGCACCATCCTGTGCTTAAAGACTTTAGCATATTTCTGAACAGTCAGGGATCACAATGGTTTCAGAATATGTTGTCACAGTTACTAAAGCATTGCTGTAAGTAAAAGTGTAGACTTCAGAGGGAAGGCCAATTCTTTATGAAGATTAGCATTCCTGGTTTTCAGTCTGGATGCCATGTGTGGCATAAGCAAAGAGTAAGCATAGAATGATTTCAATATACGAAAATCTATGGGTTTACTGGAGGTACTGGTTGAAGTCAGGAGTGGTGTCAGTTACGTGTCAGTCCTACTTGATCCTGCCCCCAAAAAGCACGCTGCCTTTGCAGAACTTGAAGCTTTCTGCAGAAAACAAAAAAAAATAATTATGTGGTTAGGAAAACTTTTTTTGCAAGTCTTTCATAGTCAGTGGCAGTGTGAGCTAAAAGGGAAAGTTGATGAAACTTTAGAAGCATTAAACTGAGATGAAAATCCAGTTGTGCCAGCTGTGGTCTAAACCTATGGAAGCCAAAATAAAGGCCCTGCCCCCAAAAGGCTCAGTTTTCAAAGACTCTGGGTAAAAACATTCAGGGCCTCATTAAGCTCACTTTGATTGATCTCAATTAAAACAACTAATGAATCTTTTCTGAGTGCACTGATATTACTTTAATGGCAATAAAGTAATGTTCCTAAAAGCATTTTGGTTTGTAATAAATTGGGTAATTGTTGAACTATGGGAACAGTTTCCCATTGGTGTTAACAGAGCTGTGTTGGGCATTTTGGTGGAATTACTGGAGCAGGAACAACAGACTTTAAAGAAATGGAGGCAAACCAGGGACATTTTGAACACACATTTTAAAGCCTAGTTGTGAGCATTGTTAGAAGCAGCAGGCAGACTGCCAACGTGCAACAGTACTTCATGTAGGTTTGGGGTTTTTTTTGAGCTTAGTGTGCCTGACTACGTTTTAAACATGTAGACTTTACCCCTTCTCTCCTGCACTTCTTGATGTGAAAAAAATTGCTTTTCTATCCCTTGTCAGGTACATTAAAGAGCAGGCCAGCCTTTCACAGGCTGGAATCTAATTATTTCCTCTGTTATGGAGACATTGCTGCTCCTCCAGTGCCTTCATTAAGTTCCTGTCTCCAGCTGTGCCAAATTCATTACTTTTGTGGTGCTCAAGAGCTGTCTGTGCTCTCTGTGAATATAGTGCTTGTCTCAGGAAGGGATGGAAAAGGGTTCATCCTGAGCCTCACACGACACCTGTGTGACACCCTCAAAGGTTAGAAATGCTGATGGTCATCTTAGCTGCTGCTAACCATTTAATGCTATGCTGCCTGAAGGTTTGAAAAATCCAATCTCTATCTTTGTAGCCTAGATAAGCAGCATACGGCACTGCCTGAGAGGGAAATGGGAAGAATAAATACCTTTATAGATGCTGGAAGCACAAATATTTTTAACTACAATTTCTAGAATTGAAATTCTGTGATGAAGCATTGCCTTTCAGTGCTGCAGAGCAGTGGTAGCCTGAGTTTCTCTTCCTATTGTATTGTTCTGTATCTTTACTGCTCTGATCTATGAGTGACAGGGCACCTCCAGTGCCCTCTGCAACAACAGAGGATACAGACCAAAATACAAGGAATTCTGAGAAAAGTCAAACAGTTTAAAAACAGAGAGAATAGCACTGGGTATAGAGATTTCAATGAAGCTACTCATTTTACTGAAAATACTCCTCACCTTTGTCTCAAAATTCCATTTCAAATAACATTTTGATTTTTGGATCTGGTTGACACAAAGCAAATGTTTTTGTGTTGTCTTGTTGTAGGGCATTTGTTGAAGGTATTTGTTTGATTTTCCAGAACGCTATACTTAACATTTATGCTTAGTGCCCCTTCTGCAGTCAAAAACGTGAATATTCTATCTTTGTGATCAAGGGTTTTGCTCTTACATACACTCTTTGTGTATCTTCCAATGAAGCAGCTAATGGTGATAAAGTGCATTTGATATTCTGACCGCTGTGCTTCAAGCAAGACATTAATGTATTGAAGTATTTTCTTTAAAAGTTGTGTGTGATTATAGTAAAGACTATAAAGCTAACACCTGTATGTTGCAATACATGGCTTTACTCCCTGGAGTTGTATCTAAACCTGAAATGGATTATTTATAGTCTCACTTCTTGATATTACATGAGGCTCAATTAATAATTATTTCTTTTATTTATCATCTGTGACACAATGCTTTGTTTGCTTTTATTTGAAATTTTAGACATATTTCTTTCACAAACTCTTAGTGCATATATCGAGTTGCAATTACTAAAAATAGAGATTTCAAAAGATCATGTCAATTACTGACTATGCATTTGGCATGCACTTGACTTTTATTCCTCATGCTCTTTCCCATTGTATCTGAATACGTAATAAGTGATCACAATTCCCAGCCCTCTTGCCTGCAGGCCACTGCTAGAGACCTCTGTTCCACTTTTCTATGGAGAAGCAAAGGGAACCACGTAGCAACATTTTCAAATTTGCATTGACGAATCTGAAAACAGGGACATGGCCTATAGCACACACTGTTGTTTGTGGCACTCAGTGCTCTTGATGAGCATTTGTATTATTGCATTGTTACTCTCCACAATACGTTCCAGTTGAGAATCTGTGTTTTACAAACACCCATCTTGACTCCTAAAGAACAACCATGCTTTCAAATAGCTTTAATATGACTTGGGCATCAGCGGATCACGTCATTTAATATTAGTGAGGTGAGTGGAGTTTCTACTTGATAGGAAAACTGAGACAAAAAAAAAATGCTTTACAGTAAGATGGGCTAAAGCTTTTGAGTTGAAACCAGACCAGAATGTCTAGCTTTAGATGTTAGAGCATTTTGACATGCTGGTATGTCTCTGACAAGCTCATTACATATTGGAAGCTATCTGAAGGGCAGCTGACCTTTAGGAGAGGTCCTCCCTGCTACTTAACCCATCCTAAACCTCTAAATGCAACCTGAGGTAAAACACGGAATTTTTTTTGCTGGATTGAGGCTTTACTGCAGGGTAAGTACAGGCTTCCCTGTCTTCAGTAAGAGTGGATTTGGTCTGGGTAATGTCCCTCATTTCCCTGAAGATTAACAGTTTGCCTTTCTATCACTTTAGTGGAAGTGTATGCTGGTTAAAACTCCGTTTAGGTCACAGCTTCTTTTTTTCAGATAACACAGCAATGTCATGGTTCATAAATTAAGAGGTCAATTGTTTGTCACTGGAGCTGAAAATACCTTCCTAAAGGTTAGGCCTCTGAGAGACTCTTTAAAATGCTGGCAAGTTTCTATGACAATGGTCCTTTGAAAAGACTGTTTTCTGATACTTATCAGGGAAGAAATGTCAACTGCATAATGCCTTATCATTTTGGACTCATTAGTGTAGAAACGCTTACCACACTATTTGGAGTGTCACTTGACATTCCTGTTGTTGATTACAGGGAGAGTTAAACCTATGCCATGTAAAACTCGGCAGCACATATAGAATGTAACTTCCAGTGTTCTTCTTTCCCAAGGACAAGAATGATTTTGTGGAATCAACGCACTTCACTCACACATCTGTACTACCAAATCTCAAGGGCAGCTACATTGCATGTCCATGCTCGTAGGGCTGTCGTCTGCATCCAGGTCTCCTGCCTGCTAGACCACAAACCATTGGGTTGTTTATGAACATGTAGGACATCTTACCAAGAGTCTGCAGACTACTCTCTGCATGGACTCTCTCTATTAATTTTGCTACTGCAGCAATCTTTCCAGAGCTTCACTGCCACTCAGTGTCTTGTGTCTTGGTCTTGGATGAGGCTTTTCAGTGACTTAGAACTGGAAGAGGAAATGGATGTACTCCCTGCAGCAAGGGCCATCTCCTCTGTTCTGTTATATATTAATTGTTTTGTACTGTGAAAATTAAGTGTGCTTCTTGCTTGGCCACACGTTATAACCAACAGATCCCCAATCTCCTATGAGAGAATTCAGAGGAGTATCTTGTATAGTATTTGGTCGGTGATGCTCCAGAAAACACTTTTGGATAAAGAAGGCAAATAATCAGCAGACTGTTTTGTTGCAGATCTTGTTATTAACTTCTTGCCTGTAAACTCTGGGTTGTTGTGGAAGGACATGACACGCTGGAGCAGATGCATTACTCTCCTAGTTGCAGTGGCGCTGCACAGAACTCCAAAGCCCCAGCCAGCGACTCCAGCCACAAGCATGTAGTAGTCCCAGATTATCTCTGTTTCTTCTATAGGAAGTGTGCTGGGTTTTCTGATGACATGAGCTTGATTATCACATTCTTATGAACGTTATCAGGGAAACCACTAGGTGAGTCTCCATGAAAGATGGACAGCCCCTTGCAGGGTCAGCTGTCTGTGAACACACCTACCCATATTTTCCTACTGACTGTCTGATGTTGCGTTGCTGGTCTTGCATTTTTATGTTTAGAAGGAACATACCTTAGTGCGCACAGGGGCTTTCCCACATTTGCAGTAGCCTGGAGGACAGTGTGTCTTTAGGGACAGGGCATGGCTGGGGAAGGAGAAAAAGGTAGATTTAACACTTGCCGTTTTAGATGAGATCTTTCACCCTGTTCTCCTCAGCCTGCAATTAGAGACTGGAGAGTTAGAGACTGCTACAGCCTGGTACTGTTGCTCACAGAGTAGAATTTCTGCCATGTACTAAATCCCTGGAAAATAATTGTATTTCCCCCCCACGCCTGACCCAGTTCAGCAGATCTTCCTGTGTACAGCCTACAGCCTTCAGGTTTGGAATGAGCACAACTCTTTTGTCACTTTGAGAACCTCATCCTCCTTACAGGAGTCTTGATTGAATGTGAGATGACAGATGATGTGTGATTGAGGCCATTGCTTATCAGTGCAAGTCAAAATGAAAGAGAAGAGATGAGGAGAGGGGTTGCGGGGGAAACATGACTGTGGGTGTGTTCTTATCCATTTTGTGCCTAAGGTTTATTTTTTCTTTTCCAAATTATTTATTTTTTATTTTCCAAATAAAAGCCTGGAAAGAAATAGACTGATTATGTCTATACCTTGTTACAGAAAGCTTACAAAAAAGGGCTGACTGATTACCTTCATATAAGCGGTCTGGGCTTTACGATTTTAGCTAATAATTAAGGAGGAATATACACTGTGCTTAAGTTTAATTCACAGGAATCCAAACTATTCTCTTGCTGGTGTTGGCAAATGTTGAAGTAAAGAGACAGTATGTGTGCAAAAGGCATGTCTTCTCTTCAGTGCTCTGGTATTTCTCAAGAAAAGCTTTGGTAATTTTGGTCTGTCCCTTAGATAATGTAACCTCGATAGACTGCAAAAATTAATTGTAGTCAAAGAGTGCAATAAGAAATGAGAGAACACGTTCATTGCTGGAGTAATCAAACTGCTTTGAAAGGAGCTTCTGCAATTCCATTATGGATTAACGGGTCAGAGACATTATACTTTGAAATAAGCTGCCACTTTTTTAATTAGCCTGTAAGTACAGTTATGTTGATGATCCAAACCAGGCACTGTACAATACACACAGGCCATTCATCACAGTGAATTAGAAGCTGCATTCCAGCAAGCACAAACATAAACACACGAGCTGACCTAGAACCATCAGCATGACCTAGAGGAAATAAATACTCGTTCCAAGTTTTTCTGGAACTTGATAAAATCTGAGGATGACTACAGGTATGAAACTCAGAACAGTATACCACTCTGATAGTAGTTTTGTACCTGAAGGAATTATTTTTTTTGCTGGAGTTTTTTCATAAGCAAATACAACCCAGATTTTATCATATTAAACATGGAGTAGCTTTGAGTTAATTTTAATTTTTATCAGTCTTCTGTTTTCTTCATCTGCCTTGCCTCTGAGCGATGCCACAGGAACAGCTGCTGGTTCTTTTCTTTCATATTATTGACTTTGGTTTGGTATTTTTTGGTGCGGTTTTGTTTCCATAGGAGGGTCAAAGTCAGCTTGCTTGTTAAAAAAAGGGGCAAGGGCAGGTAACGTGTTACTGAGTTAACAGTTGTGCTGGGTTTGGATCCTGCTTACATAGGGAACCAGAAAGTCAGTAGCTCTTCCCTGTTCTGTCCCTCTTTCACTTTTAACAAATGGACTGAGCTGAAAATCTGTTTGTGCCCTACTCTTAAAAGTGGTTTTGGCCCATATGCTGGGATAGGCGTAGGGTGGTCTGTCCCTGGTAATTCCACCCCTGTATTGCAGCTTTGCAATATAGCCTCTGGGCTCTGAAAATGTGAGCTGTTAACTCTTCGTGATGCATCAATGAACCACTGTGTGGTAGCAAATTTTACTTGGACTCCCACCCGCCAATCAAATCTGCAAATCTGATGTGAATCTTGTGACAGAAGAGAGGAGAGATATCATGAGTTCTATGAGGTATTAAATAATTGGTGGGACTTGGCCTACATCCTTCCTTTTTCATGTGTTCTGAATGGAAAAAAAATATAAATTAAATACCCCTGGATTTTAATTTGTTGGAACTGCAGTTAGTCAGTAAAAAGAATATATGCTAATTTGAATACTTAATATTTTAATATAGAACAGGTTTTTGAACACCAGTCAACTGAACATTTCAGTTTGTAGCAAGTACCACATTTATAAGAAGCCAATATACATTATCATTAAATTGATAATTCCTTTGATTTTAATTTAATTGGCCACCTTAAAATAAGATCAAACATGCTTCACTATTATCTTATAGAAAAAATGAATTGTGTCCGCATTTCAAGAAAGACTCTTTTTCCCTTCTTGTGCGGGAAAAATGGCTGATCTGAAAAGATTTGAAGTCACCTCTTTCTCTGTCAATCTTTAATGCATAAATGAGTGTGTGTGTGTGTGTGTGAGTGTGTGTTGAAGGAAATAAACTGCCAGAAGTGGAGAGAAAAAAAATAAATGAGCAAACCTTATTAAGAGGAGCTCAGTTTTTAGTCCCAACAGACTTAGCTAGCAGAAGGGGAAAGGAAGATCTGGGGCTGGCTGCCAGAGAAGCATTGCTGAGTGTAAACACTCCAAGGCATCTCAGAATGCCCTTATCATAGGGAGCCCGAAAGTATTTGTACTCAGGGACTCTGCAGTCAGGAGCAGTCTTGCAAGCAAAGTGTGTTTACTGTGGATTTTTAGTATGGAGAAAACCACAGCCAAGCTGACTAGAAATACTTGAATTTCATCTCTCTCCCCCTCCCACCCCCCGCCCCTCCCTGTCTCTCTCCCTGTCGCCCACTCATTGCATTTCTTTCCCTGCCAGCCTTTTAAATCAGGGATTACTGGGTCACTGACATTCATTATTCCTTTTATGATCTCGTGTTCAGCCTCCTGGAGAAACACCGCTACCTGTAAGTATGTGCTTCAAATTTGTTCTACACGCTGAATGCTGTTGTGTTGGTGGTTATAATAGTGTTTAACAGCTTAATGAATGTTGCAGCAAAGCAGTCAGACAGCAGTTTTTGTACTGGGGATGGATGAAAGCTGAGTTCTAACTTCGGAGGAAAACAGGCGCTGGTTCTTGCCAGCAATTTAGTAGAACTTAACTTGCAAATTAAGGATTCCAAGCAACTGAGTTTATTCTAATGTTCAAGTTGATATATGTTGATATATAAGTTGATATAATGTTCAATTATGCTGGCTTTCTTCCATCAACACTAGTAAAACTTTTTAGGTTTATCTTTTATAAAAACTTGGAAGCACTACGCATGATTTCCCTTCTTAAAACTGTCTTTTTATAGTAAGACACAGTGGGAGAAAGAAATGTGATAAAAAGCACTGAAAAACACTGTGAAAACTTTCAATATTTTAAAGTCTTTCTAAATGATATATTTTGTTTAGCTGGGAGAACTTGTTTTTTAAATGCAGGTTTTAAAATTGTAGACTTTTATTTTGCAGTAGGGATCTGTGAGAGCTCACATTTTCATGTGCATTCAGACAGCTGACTTCATCTCAGTTGGACAGATGTTTGTTGGCTGTATGTATGTGTAAATGTTTATGTGTTACTGAACATACACATACATGCTTGCACGGCTTTTAGATTTCTCACTGATTTTTGTGCATTTATCTAGAATCAAACTCTAAAACATCACCATTGAGAGATTAGTTGCTGTAACTGTGTTGTGCCGAGACACTTCAAGATATCCTGTAGATGATTATAGACAGTTTATTGAAATAGTTATTAAAAGGGGATTTTGCAAGTCATGTTTTTGCTAGTTAGAAAATCCTGGTAGTTCATCATCCCAGCTGACTCAGGACTGCACATTACCTTAGGCAAAATGTGTGTCTGCTGTTCGCATATGCCCAGAGTATCTGTGTGGGATGCTGGTGCTATAAATCACCAGTTGCTTTCACAGTAAAATTGCACACACATCCGTTGAAGTTGTCCCATCTCTTTTTCTCTTACTCGGGTGTTACTTCTGTGGGCCTGCCAGCATTTTTTTCATGATTCTTCCATAGGCTTTATTTTGCATGCAACCTTAATGCTTGCAGATCGTTTTGACCTAGAGAATGGGGTGGACTGAATCTGGGCACCTTCAGATTTTGAACATTTTTTCCAGCATAGGTCCCTGCTCTGAGAAGAACAGGAATATAAGAACAAATGATTAAACAACTCCCTGGAAAATTACTTGATTTTTAAATGGAAGTACCTTAAGTTCATTCATTACATTCATTTTCTGCAGTCCTTGAAGTGGTCTTAATAATATTGGTCTATGATATTATGTGTTACAGTACAAGTGGTCTCCAGAATATATGTCTATGATAATATTAGTTACAGTACAGCAAGAATTAATGTATTCACGGGGAAAAGAAGTTATCACTGATTTCATCAATCCAAGAGTGAACTTAGATGTACAGCAAAATCATCACAGTAAAATAGCACATGCTAGTCAAGTAACCATAAAATAAAAGTGCAACCCACTTGACTGTGCATAGTATGCAAATAGAGAACTGGGCAGGTCATTGTCATCAATGCTTTAACTTCGCTCCACTCATTTTTTTGAGATTCTGTGGCAGTCACTTGCAGAACCAGATCAACTTCTCTCATGCTAATGCAGTGTGGGCTACAACTAACAGCTAGGGTGTCCTCACACAACCTCGTGCTTTCACAACTTGCAACACAAGGTCCTCAGGGTAATTCAGTTGCCTTTTGTGCAATTGGGCAAAAAATCTGAATAGACTACATCTGGGAAGTTGTTGAACAATCTCTAATGAAACGTGCTATTTCTGTCCCTGGTTGCTGTCACTGTGAGGCCTGCAGCAGGGTTCAAAGCACACTGATAGCTGGCTGTGAAGATAAACTGTAGCTGGACTGTGTTTGATTTTCTGACGAATGTTGTCTGAAGCCATTATAGGACTACATGAGCTGACAGGCTGTACCTGTCTTGTGCAGGCATCCTGATTGCATGACAATATAACTTTATCACTGAAAACTGCCAACAAAAGAGGATCTATGGTTTTGGTTTCTTAGTGGACTAGAAGATGAGATGTATAACAATTTAATCCAGTGCATACTCCTTGTATATAAAACACGATTTGAAGGTAATCATGCCTTACCATAATTAAGTATCTGTGCAAGTAAGTACACAAATATTGTAAGTAACTTACAGATTTCACAGAAAAACCTCAAATAATTTTTAATTTCTATTCAGGGAACATCAAACTCCCAGTGGAATCCACTCACATACCTTTGGAAACCTAAATTTTTGTCTAGGCTAAAAATATTTTCTTCCCCTTAGATACCTATATAAACAGGAAAGAATTGCTCTTTGAAGGCATGTCTTTTGCTTCTGTAATAGCCTGAAAAAAAGCTCAAATGAACATCACATACCTAAGGTGCAAAAAGATGAATGAAGCCAGTGTGTTTGTGGGGAAGTGTAAACCACACCATCTACCAGCTGTTAAAATCTAAGCATTCAAAAAAGTCTTTTGTGTAGCATACACACCAGATTTGAAGTCTTCTTTTGTTTAACACTGTGAGATGCAGCACACCCTCCACTGAGCTTGTGTTTGTGAAGAACAGTCTGCAAAGTCTTCCTTCTCAAAACCTCAAAACATTTGCCGTTACCCTCAAGGTTCATCAGTTCAGAGCTCAGCCTTTTCGCCAACACTCAGTTAACCAGCCAACCAACAGCAGTGCAGAAAGAAATTATTCTAAAAATAATTCTTCAGGTAGCTTTCTACCTGTAAGAGGGAGTCTGCTAGAGACAGAAGTCCACTGCCACTTCATTGCCCTGTAGTTCCACGTAGGGAAGGTTTGGGTGTTACCACACACCAATCTCATGCAAGAGATCTGACCATAGCTTGCAAAGGTTGTAGAAAAACATGGGGCTCCAGAGCTGGAAGCCTTGTGTTGTGTTAGTTACTGAACACAATGCTGCCGTTTCTGTCTTCGTTCACCAAAGTTATGGATCAAGATGAAGCTAACAGTTTTGTCCATGTAACACGAGCATGATCATGACTGACTAATCCTAGGCTGCTTGCTGAGTTTCAGTAGTTTCTTTTCTATCCATTACTAGTTACTAGCTAAAATGAAATGTCTTTTCAAAGTCAATGGTCTTGGGAGATTTTCTCTATCCAATACATTCCCTTCACCCATCCACAGTTTCCATTATTGGGGTAGTTTTCATTTTTATTTTTGAGTTATTCTCTGCATGGGTTTGAGGAAGTAATTTTGCTACCCACATGTTGTTGTAGACTGCTCTTCTCTTAAGAATAGATTTTATTCCCCCTCTTCAGTGTGTATGATTATACATGAAATAAAAAAGATGGCCAATCTCGTCCTTTTACTTTACTGTTTTCACTGCTTTCCCCCTAGTTTATATAATTTCTTCCCCTCCCACCTTAAGTGAGAATCTCCAGGATCCCTCTCCATTCTCATACAGGAAAAGGAGAAAAGAAATTAAATATGCTTTTGACCTTTACAATATTGTAATGTTCTTAGGATGGTTCCAGTATGACATTAAACTACAAAACCACTTGAGTAAAACATGCAGTGGTTTGTATTAACATTTACACTAAGAAGTAGCCTGCTTCCTTTGACTACCAAACAACAATCTTTTGCTGTATTTCACTGGTCAAAAGAAAAAATTAAGTGGAAATATTCAAATGTCCTGAAAAGTTAATTAGTCCAGGAAATGGCAAAGAAGGTGGTTCAGTCTGTGACTCTCCTAGGCTGGCTTGATTTTTCCTCCAAACTGTTATCCTCTATAGCTTTATATTCCCAAAGGCAAGATGGAAAATCGGTGAGTATGGGAATCTAAGAGGATGAGGGTTATGTACAGGATAGTAACCTATGGATAACATCAGTGGAAGAACCTCACTGGAAGCTTTTGTGTTTTACGGACTTCCTCAGACAGCTGTCAAAAAGATAGATATAGTTATTTTTTTTCTTTAAATGACTTCTGCATTGCACTCTGGCCTAGTTCATCATTAATGTCTAGTGGAAAGTGAGTAGTCAGAGTAGTAGTAGTAGTTCCTATTTGTGTAATGACCTTAAAGACACATAAAGAGAAAAAAAAATTCATCTTTATCTTCTCAAGTTCTGTTATATGAGACAGTTTTCTGGGCTTAAAAGAGTAGAGACCAAAGATGTTTTTGTTGGTCTTTTCAGGAGAAAATATTTACCTGTTCAGAAAATGCAGTTTAGCTGTTAGTCTTTTATCTCTTAGTGTCTTATCTCTTATCAAGCAACTTGATTTTATTTGCTTTTGCAGTTATCTTCAGTATAATAGGCATCTGCTAAAAATGCCTAAAGTACTAAATGCTTAAAGTTAAAGGACTTCTAACAAAATACGCACATCTATTTAACACTTTAAAGGAAACAATGCATTGTCTTCAAGAGGGTCTTTAAGGGGCAAGCACGATCAGTAGCTCCTTTTTATTAGTCTCAGTCTGGGACTCTGACCTGCTCTGCCTTTTTAAAAGTATGGTGGTGTGTAATGATTGAAGGTCAAGCTCTTAAGTATCACTGCTCTTGATTGGTTGAAAATCTTCCTCTCAGTGTTTCTCTTTCCCTTTATTTTTCTGTTTGTCACAGTCTTAGTCCCCCCCCCCTTCCCTCCCCTACAGTTTGGCTCTGTTTAATAGGGGAGATTTAGATTAGAAATGAAGAGGAAGTTCTTCACTGTGAGGGTGGTGAGGCACTGGACCAGGTTGCCCAGAGAAGTTGTGGATGTCCCATCCCTGGAACTGTTCAAGGCCAAGATGGATGGGGCTTTGAGTAACCTGGTTTAGTGGGAGGTGTCCCTGCCCATGGCAGGGGGCTTGGAACTAGGCGATCTTTAAGATTGCCTTCCATCTCTAACCATTCTATGATTCTGTGACTTCTTTGGTTCTATGATTCTATGAAAGAGTGGGGCAAAAAGAAGTAAACAGTTATCTAGTTCTTAGGCAGGATTCCCCCTGGCCTTACAACTCCTTGTTCATGCAGAAGTAGATCTGAGAAGGAGCAGAAGCCTACAGAGGAATCCCACAGAAAAGAGCGTTTCAGTTGCCAGCCTTGCATTAAGCTGCAACACTTGGCATTACTGTGCAATAATGCTCATGGTGCTATATTCAGCTTTTTCTCCTGTACTACTTGTCTGCCTTTGTGTAATATCCAATATACTTTCAGTCTTATATTGGCCTGTGTATGGTCCAATGTACTTTCAGTCTTACCTTGGCCTGTCAGCATACAGGGATACTTCTGCACATAGTTTCCACTACCTAATATCCTAAGCTTGGGTGCATCATAAGTTAGTGTACAACAGTGATTATATCATGCTGAAAATGAACATGGAAGTCAGAATTAATCTCTCTAGATCGAAACTGTATTCGATGTGAATCTGATAATCACTGTTAAAATAGCTGTAATGTGAAAGAGGGTAAAATGAAGAAAGCCAGGTCTTTTCTGCCTTTTAGTATTCTGCTTTAGTACAACAAAGAAACAAAGAAATGTTAATAACCTGGATATATCTGAAGCGCTTCATATTCTTGACTGTTTTCCTGGTGAAGAAAGGTCTATTCATTGACCATGCAGTGAGACACTGTTTCCTCACTGTGATAAAAAGTGTACAGGATTTGTCAAAAAGTGCACAGGACTTCCTTTCACAGACCAAAACTGAGAAAGGAAAAAAGGAAGGGAACTGCTACCTACTATTCCTTAACTCAGCAAATACGTTGGTCAATGCTTAGTTCCTATGTGACCTATAATCCTTGTTTGTAGTGCGTGGAACAAAAACATCAAATAGCAAACAGTCCAAGGGGCACATGTATTAATTGCACATTCTGAAGTGACAACCCCCTAATTTAATAGCCTAGGATCTCTTAATTGTCCTGAGCTAAGTTTTAATTGCTGTAATAATATTCATTTTGTCTCCTAGATGTTGTGGAAGGTTGCTGTTTGTTTTCTTTAATCCCATCCTCTAAAAAACATATCCTATGTTCTTTCTGTTTTTTTTGTAAACTTTTTCTGATGTTCGTTAAGCAATTCAGTCCAGCTCCCAGCCCACAGCAATCATCCTCCATAATCCCCTTCAGGCTTTGCAAAAGAAGGCAATTTTGGATCCAGTTGTTCAGTGAAATCTCCCAGGCAACCAGAAATTTTGTCACACACAGAGAAACTCTTAAGGTCTCATTCAAATCCCATTGAAGACTTTGGATGTCATTGAGACTTGGCTCAAGGTCGCTAGTGATTGCATATTTTTTAGTCATGTTTTAGGTATTACAACTGAGAGTTACTGATGCTGTTTCTGATCTTATTTTCAGTTGTTTTGTACTGGTAGATACCTATTAAAATAATTTGGATTAGTTTTTATTTGTATCACATTAGCCATCGTCAGAATCAGACCCAGGGATCTGTACCTTTGCAACTTCTAAAGAAAGAAGTGCTGGAAACCTTCCGACCATTAAAGTAAATTTTGCTCATGCAGGAGTTGTAATGACAAAAAATAAAATAAAATCAAAATTTATCTAAAATAGCAGATCTACTTGGCATGGATATAGAGACACACAACTGAGTGTTTCTACAAGTACCTCTGGATGGGTCCTGCACAGACACATGTTTTATCCAGAGTCTGCTCTTGGCAGCAGCTTTTCTTTCC
>VXBW01007204.1:176248-190987 GCA_013400375.1 Thinocorus orbignyianus
TTTAAATCTTGAAAACCAGTTGCGTTTGGTGAGAATGCTAATGTTTGTAATTAGCCATTGCACGGTTTCTCACATGTGCACAGGCAGCCCTGAGGGAAAACTAGTTCTTCTGGTATTCGGAGGAAATTTTTATCAAGCTACATCTGAAGTTCTCACTAACCCTCCCTTAAATTGTCCCCAGTCTGTTCCTCTGTTAACTCTTCAGTGTCACATCCACATTCTTTTCAGTGCCTGCTTCACCTTCTGCTTTCTCCCCTGGGCTCATCTATAGGGCAGGGCAGGAGTCTGCCAGCAGATGAGGAGCTCCTTGCTCACTATCCCTTGCGCGGTGCCCTGGACACATCTTTGCGGTGATGTCAGGGGCCAAGAAGTACATCTGTTCTGCAAATAACCAGAGGTGGAGTCCTTTCCCAGGCTCCCAAATCTCAGGGTCAGCTTGGCCAGCCTACCTCTCTAGTAGTTGGAAAGTACTTCTCTTTCTTTGTTGCCACATTTTTTTATACTAGTATGGGTTTGTGTTCGATTTCATGGAAATTACTGGGCAGTTTGTGGAGCACGATGTAGTGTTTTGCAAAAATGCACCAGGTAATTAACTTGAGTTCTGGGAGCCAGATAGCTCTGTCATTTCAGCTTAGAGTCGTCACTTGAATTAGAGTGTAAACAACCTCTGCAGGTAACTACCCCCACCCTTTGCTCTCAGCACAGCCAGCTTTTATGGCTACTCCAGCTCTAAAGTTACATTAGGCTACTCAGGCCTTAATTAGTTGTTTTTCAGATATCACTGAGGAGGGAGACTCCACAGCTCCCCTGGGAAACTTGTTCCGCTGACCATGTTCACTGTGGCATTTTTTTTTTTTTACCTAATATCTAATGTGGATTTCCCTTGCAGTGAGTTTTGTGGGTTGCATCTTTTCCCTTCACTGTGCACCTCCAGGCTCTCTGCACATTTCTGTTGGGCGTCTAAAACCAGCAATAAGCACCCTCTTCCTCTGTCTGAACAGATGCAGCTGTCCTGGCCTCTCCTGGCTCTCCATCTCTACCGAGTGATAACAGCTAATACATGATATACGACTGAACTCTCATGGCTATTTTGTTTCTGGGACCGAAGCTGGTAGTTTTCTGTGAGCTTGTAGGCACACAAGTGTGCCTGGAGCTGGTTCAGATGTTTTGCCATACAGACAAACTCTTAGAAAGTCAATGATGAACTAGCTTAGTTTAAAAAAACTGATTCTCCTTACACTTTTCATGAACACTGTTATTTCATTAAAATTCTAAGTATAGCTGAAATACTGTGGTACATTTTAAAGTAAATAGTGCCTCAGTCATTTGTTCTTTCTGGGTACACAGGTGACACACTAAGGAAGAGCAAGGATGAATGAGATTCAGCTGTGAAATTTAGGGCAGAGAACGTACTCTCCCTGTGGATCGGTATGAATACTGTAGCACACATTGTGACCTTGCTGAAGCAATGGCCTTCCCCACACAGAGGGGAATCGCAGGATCATGGAATGGTTAGAATTGGCAGGAACTTCAAAGATCATTGAGTTCCCCTGCTATGAATAGAGACACCTTCCACTGGAGCAGGTTGCTCAAGGCTCCATCCAGCCTGGCCTTAAACACTTCCAGGGGTGGGGCGTCCACAGCTTCTGTGGGCAGCCTGTTCCAGTGCCTCACCACCCTCACAGTAAAGAATTCCTTTCTAGTATCTGATCTAAATCTTCCCTCTTCCAATTTAAAACCATTACCCCTCATCCTATCACTGCACTCCCTGACAGAGTCCCTCTCCAGCTTTCCTGTAGGCTCCCTTCAGATACTGGAAGGCTGCTATGAGTTTTCCCCAGAGCCTTCCCTTCTCCAGGATGAACAACCCCAACTTTCTCAGCCTGTCTTCACAGGAGAGGTGCTGCAGCTCTTTGATCATCTTTGTGGCCCTTTGCTGGACCCATTCCAACATGTCCATGTCCTTCCTGTGTTTAGGACTGCAAAGCTGGACACAGTACTCCAGGTGGGGTCTAAAACAATCTGATGGCATTAACTCCAAAATCTTCTAATTTTATTACCATTATGTGCTGAAAGGATCTCTTGTCATTGCATTTTGCTATAATTGGATAAGCATTTGAGAAAGTGAGGTTATACTTCTCAAGATCTTCACTTGGCCACATAAGAAGATAGCCTTGCAACTGACAAATAGGGGCTAACTCCTGGAATATATGGAGCAAATGTGCATAGTGATTCAGGGGCAGTACATGCCTGTGAAAGCAGTCAAAACAAGGCTACAGTATACAGTGGGACCAATTTTGGGCACAGGAACAGAAAAGGTTTTCACTCAGAACATTTCTCCATGCTTTGCAGCTGCTGTTTTAAGGAAACACATATAATATTTGATAATTACAAGCAATCCCTGGATTATGTGATAAGTGCCAGTCAGATATTCAGTTAAAAGGGTGCACTTGCTTCAAACCATACTTTCTCACTTGGAGGTTGAAGTGTAATCTGTTTTGCTCTCCCTCTTCCCAAGTTGTGTGCTAAAGAATTACCAACTGTGTTTCAAAATTGTGAATTTTAGGAAGTGGAGTGCTGTCTTTAAAGTGCTCATTTCAATAAAGTGCCATGCACTCCCGTCCCAGTAGAAAGAAACAAGAATTAGCAAGTACATTTACATATCTAGATTTTAGTAAAAGCTGTCTGTGTAAGTGAACTTTTTAAAAATTAATTGAGATTTTGATTTGTTTCTGGAACAGGATAGAAACTTTCAACCATGAATTTCATTCCGTTTCCTCTGGCAAGAAGTCTACATTTTATCTCAGATTTTGTTCAGGCTGATCTGGTTACCTAATTTTCAACCAAAATTGGAAAGATTTTCAAATAAAAAGCTAGAAAACCAGAGTTAAGACTTGCGGTCCAGACTGTATAGTCAACACACATCTAACTTTAAACTTATGTTAGTCCCAATGTTTTCAGTCTTGAATCTGGGCTGAAGGGTGTGGATCTGTTGTGTGTTACTTTAGGAAGTTAATAATTTAAAATAAATTCTTGGCTGCTGTTCATTGGTCAGCTAAATGTAAAACTGGGTAGACATGTGCGTACAACTGCTCTGTTCAGATGGTCATTCTGCTGGAAACAGTAGGGTGAACACGTCTTAATAATAAAGAAGAAAATAAAGAGATACATGGATTTATTTTTTATGCACTTTCAGGAAAGCTCACTGTTGTTGGTAGAGTTGTGGTTAAATTAGACTGTGCAAAGAAGTAGTCAAGGCACTGAAAACTTACAAGAAACCAAAGGAAGGCTGGGGCTTTAGTAGCTTGAAATTGTGTATGATCTTATCAGATTTAATTTAATCAATACCATTGCCTATTCTTTGGGCTGCGGATTCAATTACTTTAGAGGACCGTAGAAATTAAGGTCTGAATAGGATTTCAACATTGCTTGTTCTGTGTCAGAAGAACTATGCTTTTCTTATGAATTTATAAATGTGAAATTTGAAGATTAACTGTAACTGGGAACATGAGGAGCTTGTGTAATTTTATTTTCCAAATTGTCTTTCATTTCTTAATTACACTGAATTTGTGTCAGAATTATTAGTGGCTTTTTTTAAAAAAAAAAAAAAAAAAAAAAAGAAAGAGAAAAATTCATCTTTGTTTTGCCATATCATATGATTCTATATTGAAGTCCTGGCAAGGTACTCGCTATAGTAGGAAGAATAGAGAAGGACTGGCAAGGTGTTTTCAACAAAAGGTTGAATATTTCCCCCACATTCAATGGCAAAGCAAAAATAGATTTAACAAAAGGCCACTCTCCCGCTATTCCACTTTGAGGGATACTGAATCTGCATGAATGCCTTGTCCTGCACTTTCAAATTACTTGGGTGCTCATACTCTTTTATTAATACCTACTCACTCTAGCAGTAAAAAAGGTGAGTAACAAAAGATCCTGCATAGAAAGTGTTTGCATGTGCTTCTGGGTTGAAGATGCCTGGAATTCATATTGACAGTTGATCCGTTGAGGGAGAAGTCATAGTAGTACAAAGCTAATTTTATGAGTATGCACGCATTTAATAATATTCAANGAACTATGCTTTTCTTATGAATTTATAAATGTGAAATTTGAAGATTAACTGTAACTGGGAACATGAGGAGCTTGTGTAATTTTATTTTCCAAATTGTCTTTCATTTCTTAATTACACTGAATTTGTGTCAGAATTATTAGTGGCTTTTTTTAAAAAAAAAAAAAAAAAAAAAAAAAAAAGAAAATTTAATTTTGTTTTTGCCTANCATCTTTGTTTTGCCATATCATATGATTCTATATTGAAGTCCTGGCAAGGTACTCGCTATAGTAGGAAGAATAGAGAAGGACTGGCAAGGTGTTTTCAACAAAAGGTTGAATATTTCCCCCACATTCAATGGCAAAGCAAAAATAGATTTAACAAAAGGCCACTCTCCCGCTATTCCACTTTGAGGGATACTGAATCTGCATGAATGCCTTGTCCTGCACTTTCAAATTACTTGGGTGCTCATACTCTTTTATTAATACCTACTCACTCTAGCAGTAAAAAAGGTGAGTAACAAAAGATCCTGCATAGAAAGTGTTTGCATGTGCTTCTGGGTTGAAGATGCCTGGAATTCATATTGACAGTTGATCCGTTGAGGGAGAAGTCATAGTAGTACAAAGCTAATTTTATGAGTATGCACGCATTTAATAATATTCAAAGGTGAAGTTAATCTGCTGTTTGAGATGCTGCAGTTGTAAGAAATGTTGGAATTTTTTTTGTGCGGTCATTTTTTTTTTTTTCACCAGTACTTGGTCAATGCCTTGTATCAATTTTCTTTCTTTATTTTGCAGGATTAAGAAACCCTGAAAATATTCTGAGAACAAATTCATCATTCTGTCAGGTTTGACCAATGAATTTTATAAAAACCCAAGGATATTTTGAAAGGCCCCTGTCCAAATTTCAGTCAAGGAATGTGTCTTAATAGAAAACATGTGGTACATTGTTACCTGTGACTAACATTTTGGTCCTTCATTATGTGGTGACAATCTGCTGGTGGAGAAAGAGAAGACTTTGTTTGTTAAGAACATATTCACTGGAGGAAAAGAGCTGGCATCCCGTCATAGTATGAAGCCCTCTGAGAAAAGCTGGTTGTTTCTACTGCTGCTTCTTCTTCTAAGAGTTGTCTACTCCTCCTTTATTAGTGTCAACCTTGGGCTGAAGGTGATGAAGGGACAGTCTGTCTTCCTGACAGCAGATGACCTCAAGTTTTCCATCCCCAGAGAGAAAGATGTCTGCAAAGTAGAAGTTGTGATTAATGAGCCAATAACACAGAGGGTTGGGAAGCTAACTCCACAGGTATTTGGGCTCTGTTTTGCTCCTCTGGGTTTTTACGTGCGTGCAGGTGTAGGAGAAACTAGGAAGAACTGTTTTATGCAATTTTGGGGGTTTTGCGTGGTGACTAAAAAGTACAGAACTGAATGGTCATGAGATCCAGCCTTTCGCTGACAGAGAATTTCACCCCTGAAGTCCAAAAGCTGAGCTCAGTAACAGAGTGCATAAAAGTGAGCTCAGTCAGGGTCTCCTTTCACAAGCAGACAACGGGTATTTCAAAACTTTCGGGTTAGGAGATCTCCTCCAGTATCTCAGCTGCTTGTTTCTGTACTGTGAGGGTAACCAGTGCCCCTTGTGTAATGTGTAGACCGCTAGAGCATTTTGCATTTTAGTCACGCAGCTGCTACTTAGGGAGCAATTAAGAAAAAAATCATCACATACAATAAGCACATTGAGTACACTGTTGTTTGCTCAGCTCTGCAACAGCTAAATTGCTAGCAGATGGCAAATACATTAAAAATGTTTTCTGTTAAAATTTCAAGCTTGTAGGAATCGTGAAATGTATTTCACATCTCACCGTTCTTCTCCTCCTTTGCCTTACAAATTTCTCCACCTGAGTCACAGCAGGAGGAGTTGGTAGTAATTGACATGAAGATGTGGCGGTAGAAATAGAAGATGAATAGTTTTAATGAAGCATAACCAAATAGTTTTTGTCTATTTTAGAAAAGTTTTGTTAATTGCACCATACAGCACACAATTCTGTATGTTTGCATATTGTTTAAAACATCCTCTCAGAGGTTTCTGATGGTCTCTGTGAAGGCAGATGTAGGAGCACCAGTCTCCATAGATTTTTCAAAGCTTCTGGCTTGGTCATCATCATTTTTGTAGACCACTAACAAGTACTTCAGCTGAACCAGCACATGGAAGGAGCAGAGGCACAAGATAAACAGGAGGATGAGCAGGGCAATGTGTGATATTCCCTAAAGACTGGCCCCAAGATGTGGAGGGTTTCTGCTGAGACTTTCCCAGGGCTTGTTCTCCATCAGCACAGAGGCTCTGACTGTAGTTCCCCCTCTCTACTTTCCCGGTCAAGTTTGTCCCATGAGGAGAAAAACAGAGACCTGCATGTCTCATTGCTGGCAAACCTCTTCTGTGGGCAGGCTGGCTGCTGAGAGAGTGACTTTGCTTTCAATTTCTGCCTCAGCCTCTACATATGGTAGGACCCAGACATTTTGAAAAAAACACTTTGTCCTTTGTAAGCTGACATCCTTCGAGCACAGGGCCAGAGGCAATTTTCAGAGATCTCAGGAGATGTGTATTCACCATATCTTCTTTACCAGAATACGTAAGGTCCTTGCCTTTTCCCACTCCCAACCCCACCTCCATTAAGTACTTCTCATTTCATGGTCCTGGTGTGAGCCCCGGCAGCTGAACATGGCTCTTGAAGGCTGCAGGCACACCTCGTCTGGAGGGGTGAGCTCTGCTGGGCAGGTGGTCCTGGGCTACCAAGCTGGAGAGGGGCTGTGAGTACTTATGGTGCCTGGGATGATACCTCCCTTGGAGGGCCCCTGGCCTGGGTGCCATCCTGTTGGGAAAGGTGACTACTCTTCCTTTTCACAGCTGTAGCAAGATTGGGACTGTCAGAGACTCACAACCACGCAGGGCCTCCCGGGGAGACTGTCAGAGGAACAGGCAGTCTGGTTATCTCAAGTGCTATTTGCTTGCTGGGAAAGAAGAGGATGGCATTTGTAAGCTGAGCACTTCTGTTTTAAACAACAAAATCCTGAGCAAGACAGCGAAAAGTGCTGCCTGAGCTTTCCCCATTCCTGAAAAGAGGTGCCAAAGTCCAGCCCTCCCAATGACACACATGCTCTTCTACCAGGAAATTCTGCAGTGAGAAAACATCTCTGGTCTGATCTGTTTTACTGCCATTAAAGTGAGTAATGTCCTAGGAATGTATGACAATTTAATTATAAATTGTAATTGAAAAACAGTTGAAGTGGAAAAAAACGAAGCTCGACAGTAATTAGGAAAAGATTTAGATCACCTTTGTCTTACCCAGTGAATTTATAGACAATTAGAGTTGCCTGTTTATATAAAAGGAAAACATATTAGGGAACATAAAACAGATGTTTCTTTTTGCAAAGCAGATTTTGCCTTATGCACGTATAAAATGACTGTCAGTTAGTGGTAACAGAACTTCGTGGAAAGGTCCTTCATTTTCCATCTCCTTGTTATCAATTAAGAGATGGAACTAATGATGTCTAAGAAAGAAATGAATTATTTGATATCATAAACCAACTCCTCTGCTGTAGACGGTCCCCTCTGATATAAAATGGGATGCATCATCTGAGCAGTATCTGACTGTGTCAGCACCCTGACCTGTGTCACCAAAAACCCTATTGATTTTGAAGGCTCTGTCCTGCTTTACATCAGTGAAGAATTGGTGTACTATATCACACTACTGGAAGCTATAATATGAGTGTTTTTTATATAGAATGTAGGTTTTCTTTCTTTAAGATAACACACTACCTAACTACTTAATTGTTTGGGGTTTTTTTTGTACAGTATCACTTAGGATGATCTAATTAATTACTTAACTATCACTTTCATTTATGTTAGTTTGTACTAAGAAAGAAAAGACATAAAGTTAGAAACATATTTGATGTTTGTTAAATACTGAGAAATAATGACACACATATTTCTATGACATTTGAAAGCAATAGGTAACAGAACAGCCACAACGCAATCGAAACCTTCATTGCACGAGAAGCCTTCTTGCCAACAGGAATATGCCCTGTCTTTCTGTAGATATGAAAAATGAGTATCTTCCATCTACGCATGGGCTGTGTATGGGCTCCCTGTTATCACAAGGAGAACACAGACATAGTCTTTTCAATCTTGGGAGCTTTCAGCTCTTAAATTCTGTAAAGAAATATAGCTACATGGGAACTGTAATTTGCCAGACTTGCAAATTGGCGTCCGTAAGGGAAGAAAAACCGTATACCCCAAAAGCCAGGTCCCTGCTCCAGAGTGACTATGTCAGAACTTTCCAAAGCAATATTTTTTCCATTTGGGTCAGGCCTTATTTTCCTCATTGCCTTAATTTTTCATGTCAACAAACCATTAAACAAAGTAATCAGCCTGAAACAAGTGACTGGCTTAGATGGTCAAACTGTGGCCAGCCAGCTTTGCAAATTCAACCTGCATCAGATATATAATAAGAATTAATATGTCTGTATGGTACAGAGATGACATCTGATCTGTTAAAAGGCTCCTGGTACAAAGTCAGCATTCCAAAAATATGTGACAAACCTGACCAAGCCAAGTTTCCAACAGTGATGTTTCACTTTTGTAGTCCAATGCTAGTGGTCATACAGCAGGATTTACTATGTAATCAACCTGCCATCGTGAGAAACTTTAAAAGCTAACAAATCTAACATTATAATGCAGGAACTGCTTGCTTTTCAGATCTGCTGCAGCTGTCCCACTAAATACATCTGTATCTGAAAGTCTGCAGGCTGGAGAGAAGTTTGTGCTCAAACTGTTTTTTTTTTTCTGGAGGAGGGACTTGGCAACCTGAAACAATCACGTTTATATGCCCGTTCCCTTTCTGATTGTAGAGTACCAGCAGCCCCATGTGAAGATAGTTGCTTTAGCTCTTACTGGGATACCACAGAATAGGTGAATACCTATTCACAGACATAGAACTACAGATTAAAAATTTGCTGAATCTGATGCATTCCTGACAGCCAGACAGAAGTGGAACAGAAGCATGAAGTTAACATCCTTGGCAGCATTGTACTACTCTATTCCTTCTCCTTTATAGGTTTTTGACTGTCACTTCCTACCTAATGAAGTCAAATATACCCACAATGGCTGTCCAATTTTAGATGAAGACATGGTCATGCTTAGGCTGTACAGGTAAGATGACACTTCATTGCCACCAGGAGCGCAGATGCTCACTGGAAGGGCAAGCAATCCATTTTTCATGGTAAAAGCATGTTCTTCTGTACATGTTGTAACTACTTAGACCCAGAGGTAGCATCATCAGTCAACACGTGACCATCTGTTTACAGAAACATTTGTCATAATGTATTTCAGATACTCTCAAATAATGTGTTTTTTAGTATTAATTAATATTGTGTATTGCTTAGTTATTACAGAACACTACTGATTTTTCTTTTTATTGTTGAAAATGACAACTGTACTTTCAGAGCACTGTATTTTCTGTGAAAAGAAAGAGACACAGACATGCAGTCACTCAGTAATCTCTTCCTTCACACAAACACCCTTTTAACAAGTATAAGGAGGTGGGCAGCAGTGTCTGGCACATTATGGTCTCTGGCAATCTGGGGTTTGAGGGCACATGAGAGAAAGATTAGAAGATGTGGCAAATGCCAGTCTCAGAATGACAGAAGACAGGATGGAGCATAATTAATATCCTTCTGTCCTTCTGTCACCTACAGGTTTACAGAAACTGAAACGTTTGTAGAAACATTCTCTCTTCGTGTGAAGTTACTTGAACCAGATTGTAACATCATCAAAATGCGCTCCCATGCCCTGGAGGTTCCTGAGTACTATGGTCTATCCGGGGCGATCGACAAGAATGTCCTCGCTTTTGACTATGACAGGAAGATAAATCTGGATTGCACCATTTCTATTGCCTCTTCAGAAACCCACCTGCCTGCTTATGGCCAGCTCATCACCGGGGAAGTGCAGCAAGAGCAGCGTCGTGGAGATCAGCCACAGACCTTCTTCCCTGGCTCTAGTACGGTGTGCTTTAGTTGTTTGTATTAGCAGATTCAAAGAGACCCAGCAGGTAAAGTATGCAGCAGTGGGTTGCTTCAGATGTGCTGGATAAGAGTGGGTCATGAGAAGTCTAATGAACTACCTGAGCCATAATGGAAACTGAAAGGAATGCGATGTTTGTGTGGGGCACAATGCAGATCACAGATCTGGGTCAGTAATCCCCCAATTTGAGTCTGGTTTTGGCTTCTAGACATGTGGACCAATGTCAAAGTTTTGAGAATGCCAAAACTCATTAGAAAGCACACAGGGAGTTGCTGGAGGCAGCACCCATCCAGAAGATCAAGGGAAGCTGGAGTTGGAAGATGTCAGCTGAAAAAGTCCTGTAGGAAAAGTTGTAAGGAAAGGCACCCTAATTCTTATCACAGTGGCTTTTTATCAGAGTTAGTTTAGCTATCGGACAGGCTTCTCATGTTGGTTTCTGCTCCGGTAAGTATTTCATAGTCGCTTCTGTTGGGTTGCAGAGCACAGCCTTGGACAGCAGTGCAGAAATGAGAGCTGCATATTGAGACTGGGAGCCATTCACAACACAAAAATGAGCTGTGAAGAGTTTCTGAGGATGGGGATTCGATATCAGCATCTTGACCCTCCCTCGCCTGACACCGATTATATTCCTGTGAGGCTGGATCTCACAGACAGTAGAAGCAAAGCTCTGCACAAGGTAGAATTTTATACAAGCTTAAAATGTCTGTTTGTCTTCCTGATTTTCAAAAATTTTAGAATCATTGCTCCTTTTCACATTTGAAGAGAGAGTGTGATCCTGGAAGTTTGATCAGTTCTTACAACATTGGCAGCTGGGCAAATAAAACGCATTATCTCCATGCCTCTATTTTCAGACAATTATGGTTATAGAGAAGCACCTCTGGTTGTTTACTGGCAGACATAAGTAGTTTTGACTGAGAGCAAAATAAATTCTGACAAAATTCCACCTTTTTTTAGAGAGCACGAGCTGCACTGACTTCAACATATGTAGTAATTAATAAGTTGAGAACTGTGTGAACATATTCAGTCAATAATAATTAATGGCTTGTGCATGTTTCTCTCAGGTAAGGTTATTCATTAAACTCACATCAAATTAAGAAAGTTATTTAAGCCCAAAATCAAGGACACAAATAAGACTAGTGAACCTGGAAGACCTTTTCATGGGGTCTAAATATTTACTTTAGGCATTTTCCATTAGAATGTTTCCATTTTTCTGTTCAAAACAGTCATTGCTCTAACATGTACCCCAATTAGTTATGTGAAGCTAATGCAAATTGAAGTTGTTTTGTTTGCTTCACTTTGTCCTTCCAGTTGTCTCATTTCTTCCTCTTGTAGACCGAGTACGCATGGCTCCGTGTTCAGATTAAAGGTGCTATTCCCAATCAAATACCCAAAGCTTCCCTGAAGGCAAAGTTCATCCTGGAAGTAGATCAATTTATTTTAACCCCCATTACAGCCACAACCATTGATGCTGAGGACAACGAAACTCCGAAGTCACTGCTTGTATTCAACATTACCAAGCAACCTCCACAGGGCTTCATCACTCATCTATCTGACCACACAAAACCTGTTGGCTCCTTCACATGGAAAGATCTCAGTGACATGCTCATTGCTTATCAGCCTCCAAATAACAGCTACACTGAGAGGAGGAATTATGAGGTAACAGTGTAATGTATGAATGTTTGCTGTTTTTTCTTCTCCTTATGATTCAGTAAGCTAGAAATAAATGTATTCATTTGTTATGGATACGTTTCAGAAGAAAATAATAAGATTTCTGTGACTATATATAGTGCAATGGCAGAGGTAAAAACTACTGCTTTTTCCTGTGACTCATCAGCTTAACTGTCTAGCACAAATCAGATGTGTGCTGTTAACTACTTAAGAATTTCTTTGTTTTCACTAAAAAAAATTTTATCCCCTCTGACTGAGAGTATCTAAGCAGAATTCTTTCTGTTCTTTTTTATTTTATTTTATTTTTTTTTTTAATTTTATTTTCATGAGAGGAATAGCGCTACTTTCAAGGCCTACCCAGGGGATTTTGGAAGGATCAATGGTGCCTTTTCCACACAGCTTTTCCCCATGATCTGTGGACAGGTGTCATATTTAAAACCACAAGAGATGAGCCAGCAAAATGTCAGGATTGCCATTTAGTCTCACAGCCTACCTAGTGAGGTAATGGTGGTACAGGAATACAGGACTTCCAGTGTAAAAAAGTATCAGTAACACAGAGAACATGATGCCAATGACAAGAGCAGGCTGGTATCTGCAAGGTCTGGAGTAAGTGAGCAGATAAACAGTACCAATCTATGAGACCCAAGTGTTCAGGAATATGTTTATGTTTCACGGGAGTAAACAGAGCACCACTTCGATCTTTTCCGTGCTGGCTACTGGAGAAGTTTCTCTCTTCAGATCTGCCACAGAGTGCTGACTTTGTGTCCTACTTTGGGTACAGTGTTGCCTAATTTTTTCAGTAACCAGTACTGCTAGATATTTTGTACAATTCAGTAGTGTGCCAGCACTCCAAGAAATAAACAATAGTCTTGAAAAGGAGATATAAGAGGAAGAGAAGTGAGTTAAAGGAGTATATAAATATGTTGATAGTTATAAAATAAATATCAGATAAGATAGTTAAACAGTAACCTAAACAAAACAAAGTGGTTGGTACTAAACTAAAGGAACTTAAGAGACAGAAAATCAGAGCCAGGTAAGCTGGGGAAAGGGTGGACTGGAAAACAGAGGAACAGTAACAGTATCTTCAGAATCTGATGGTGACAAAGCTTGTCTTTTCTTCACCTTGGCTGTCACAGGAACCTACTTTCCATTTGTTTCCTTAGTATAAGAATCACTTATCCTATTGAACAGCCTGCTCCTTAAGTGCCCCTTCTCTGTTTTGCTTTCAGCAGTGTTTGACCACAGGTTCAAGAATTTGACAATTCATGAGTTTCACACTTCAAGCACTTGAAATATTATTTTTTTTCCTGTGCCAGTCTGTATATTTTCATTCATTATTTTTTTGGTCCTACATACTAAAAGAACAGGAAATAACCCTTTCCCCTGTTGTTGCTACTATAGAAAAGCCCTAACTTAATTGCTGAGTTCATTGTATCCAAAACAACAGGGAATATGCTTATCTTTCTCATTAATTTCCACACATTGCAAACTAACTTTCCCAGCATTCACTGTGAAGAGCATAGAAGGCAGATACTTGATTTATTGCAGAACCTTAAAGGGTTTTTTGAGAAGCTAAATCCAATTTCATTTGTGAACATATTATCAAAAGACTTTAAGAATGCTCAGATAAGAACACAATACATGTGTTTTTAGATACAGCTGGTTTTCAGGCTCTTTCTTTTCAATAGATAATTTGTCTCTTTTCACAACAGGTAGAGTTTGAGGTTCATGATTTCTACTTTGAAAGGAGTTTACCAATTACTGTACATCTTTCAATCAGAACAGCAGATACCAATGCTCCTCGGGTTTCATGGAATACAGGTTAGACCTCTTTTCCTCAGTTTATTTTGCTAGAATTTATAACACTTTGGCACAGATTTTGATAAAACTGTAAAATTCAGCTTTATGCTTGGAGTTTAGAGATCAATAAACTCAGGGAGGGAAAATCTGTTTTTTCCCTTTATTCATTTTGGGGAAAACATGACACAATGACTTCAAAAAATGTTAAGTTTTAAATGGAATGAAAAATAAAGAAAAAAAAGGAAGTTAGAGGGAAGGTAGTTAGAAATGAGTAGTAGGGTAGTGTGAGGAGAAGACCAAGGCTTGTTGGTATTGTTTAAAGTGGAAATCTGCAAAATGAATAACTAGAAATTCTAAAGAGGGCATGATATATCACCAACCATTTGAAGCCTGGAAACCTTACAGGATTAAGGTGAATTCAAAAATATTATAATGCCTGCACTGAAGAGGGGACAGGCTCTCCCATCTAGAATGAAACATACATTGATACTGAATCATCAAAAGGCAAACGTATGAGGCCAAACAATTCTTGAAGTTAACACCAGGGAAAGAGCAGTCACCTCACAGCAGAAGAAGGAAGGAACCAAGAAGGAGAGGCCTCACATCTCCCAGAGAATCATAGAATGGTTGGAACTGGAAGGGACCTTAAAAATCATCTAGTTCCAACCCCCCTGCCAAGGGCAGGGATCCCTTCCACTAGACCAGGTCACTTAAAGCCCTATCCAGTTTGGTGTTGCACTTCCAGGGATGGGGCATTCACATGCCCCTCCTGAAATGACTGAGTAAAAATGAGAGATACTGTCCTCTGTCATGAAGATCAATATGTATTTTTAAATGTAGACTTACTAAGGAAGCTGAGTGCCCAGTTTCAGACATTGTGAGATGACAAGTTCAACACTTCAGTTTGTGCAAATGTTCAGAAATGTGCCTAGCTACCCTATCAGATTATTGGGAATCAGAATAAATTATTTGTCTGATAAATTCCTTAAAGACAGTTGACTCAGGCAAGTGTTCCAGACTGAAAACTGATATGAAGCTTTAATTCCTGACTACAAAAACCTTTAGAAAGGTTAGATGCTGACAATCTTGCATGATACAGATGATTTGGTGAAATAACGCTCTGCTCTTTGCAGGCCTGAGCCTCCTGGAAGGCC
>VXBW01007204.1:191025-235911 GCA_013400375.1 Thinocorus orbignyianus
CAAATAGTAGACAACGATGACATCCAGAATGTTCGCTTGGTCATAGCTGATGGCTTACAGCATGGGCGACTCACAGTAAGAGGTAAATCATTTCAGTTTGAGGGCCTGGAAGCATGTTCTGCAGTGACAACTGGCTATGATAGTGTGAGTCAGTACGATGCTGATAGGGTCTGTGATATGTCACTCCCCATTGAGGGCTGCCAGCATGAGACGTACAAGGTTGGAAGAGACCTTTAGGATCATCAAGTCCAACTGTTAACCTAGCACTGCCAAGTTACCACTAAACCACGTCCCTCAGGGCTAAGTTTACATGTTCTTAACCTCCAGTGATGGCAACTCAACCACTTCCCTGGTCAGCCTGTTCCAATGCTTGACAACCATTTCAGTGAAGAAATTTTTTCTGATTTCAATCTAAACCTCCCCTGACACAACTTGAGGCCATTTCCTCTTGTCTGGTCGCCTGTAATGCAGGAGAAGAGACTGGCCCCCACCTCATTACAATCTCCTTTCAGGTAGTTGTAGAGGGTGATAAGGTCTCTTCCCTCAGCCTCCTTGTCTCCAGGTTAAACAAACCAGTTCCCTCACCCTAGTTCCTTCCCTGTGCTTTAGACCCCTTCATTACCCTTCCCTGAACAGCGTGAGTATTTCAATGCCTTTCTCATAGTGTGGGGCCCAAAACTGAAGAAAAGTGCAGAGGGAAGTCCTTGGATGTGCAGTAAGAAGTTTAAAAAATCAGTCAGTTGCCCATCTTAGACACTTCTGGAAATACTTTATTTATGCTGTCCCTGTCCTTAAATGGGAGATATTTGTAAGTGTAGCATTTTACTTACTCACTACTTCCATTTGAAAGTGACAGTGGTTCTGATTTTCTTCACTGGAGGTGAATTTAGCACGAGTGAGCTAATGCAGCTAGTAACGGCATGCAGAAGGCCTGACACTGCCCTGTCTCACCAAGGCTAAATGAGGATGGGTAGCTAACTCCTCCACAGACAGTGCTGCGATGCCACTGCAAAAACAAGGGAAATACCAGCACAGCCTCGCACAGCTCTGTGCTGCTTGAAGAAAACAGGAAAATGCAGGGCATGAGACTACATCTCCTGCGGGCTTCCACTCCGGAGCAAAAAGCAGGACCGGCAGCAGGGATGGAAGCTGGCATGGAGGTGAGCTCTGCTCCCTCTGCTGACAACTTCCCCTGCTACAACCATACTCAGCACGAGAATTAAAACCGGAGTATTGAAGAACTCAGTATCTAAGCTTTTCCTTTCTTAATGTATGTTTATATCCCAAAGCTGAAATTTTAAAGAAATAAGCTACACTTTCATTGAGTGGGCATGACCTAGGCAAAATTTTCACTTCTTACTTTTTTGCTTGAAGATACTAAGGAATGCTGAGAGATTTTGATTTATTGGCAAATGCAGACAACATTTGGATATGGTTGTTATTTATTGGCAAATTTAAGGTTCGTTTCAAAAAGTGGCAATTCATTTCGACTTCTAATTTGTTAGCCGTCTGCGTTGTACACATCACTAATTTTGCTTTGTGATCTTATGACTCAGCACAAGTGCTGATCTCTTTGGGAAAATTATTAGGTAAAAAGGTCTCTCCCCTGTTGGCAGGGTGGAAAGATGCTGCCACTATCAATGCTGGATTTGTTGACTGTTAAATATATGCATTTAAAATGCACAGCCTAAAGACATAAAGCAAGTATTTAAAGAAAAGAGGAAGATGACGTTTGAAATTTAATGGAAAGAGATGCTGTTCAGAAGTATGTTTCACCTCAGGAAACTGTTGCTGAGGAGTTCAGTGCCTGCACGATCATCCTTCTGTAATGCTAGGAACAGAAACTCCGTGGTGTCAGCAGTGTTACTCTGGGCTCAGCCCCAGAGATGGTACGGGGGAGCTGTGGACCCATCCAGGGAGTGGGCTGCAGAGCAGCAGACAGACTGTACCTGCAGGACCACGTAGAGCCCAAGGCCCACCTCAGGATGGTAGTCCCATCCCTGCACGCAGCCCCCTGCGGTTTCTCAACCTCCTGTGGACCGGCCAGGGGTGGATACTTTTTCTCCAGTAATCGTGCCTTATTCTCTTTCAAGTGAGTGCATAGGCACATGCAAAAGAAAGCATAACCACACTGACATTTTTGCCTAGTAGGCACCAACTGATATTCAAACTTTAAAGCAAAACTTGGGTTTATCCCTCCAGCTGCACTATAACTCTAATGCTGCAAGTAAATGATCTGAGCCACTGCTCAGTAAATCAGTGGAGGTTTTCCCGTTAACTGCAGGGAACGGTGAATCAACTCAATGTTTTGAATGCTCTTCTGTTGGGTTTGGTAATACCAGTTCTAGAGCTAAAGAAAATGTTGTTTTTTTGCTTGCAAGAAAGTGCTGAGTTGTAATTAAAATGCATATTCTCTTTGATGCTTAAAATACATGCAAAATGTTCTGTTAAGAAAGCAGAGATTGAAATTAAAGTGGAAATAGTCACAGGCAAAAAACTTTGGTATCTCCAATTATCTTTAGTGCAATGGACATTTTGAGGATTTTTCTCTGCTACCATAGTTGCAAGTTCTGCATTCTTACTAACTATTCCAAATTCTACAATCTCATTTCCAGTGGGTGAAGTTACATTTGATTTTTCCAGTTAGAAATGCATTCTCCTTCTCTCTCCCTTAGTAATATTCGTATCAGTGAAATGGTTCTCCTTTGAGCTGAACAGAACATTTTTGATTCATTTTCTTCCACTGTTTTGACAGGAGGGAAAGGATTCATGTTCACAGTTTCTGACATTCAGGCTGGAGTTGTTCACTACCATCATGATGACAGTGATTCTACAAAGGACTTTGTGGTATTTAGGATCTTTGATGGCCCCCACAGTATTCGCCACAAGTTTCCAATCAATATCCTTCCTAAAGATGACAGCCCTCCATTTCTTATCAGCAATGTGGTCATTGAAGTTCATGAGGGACAGATGATCCTGATTGAGGGTTCCATGCTTCATGCTTCTGACATGGATTCCAGTGATGATTACATACTATTCAATATTACCAAGCCACCACAGGCTGGAGAAATCATGAAGAAACCAGGACCAAACTTGATAGGTAATGAAACACATCCACAATAGCCCACTTTTCTTTGTCTTCTTGTTTCAACCATGTTAAATGCTACAGTTAGACAACTTATTTTGGCTCAGGTCAAATCATGACAGATTTGGACTTCTTTCATTATAGTGTAAATTCCCATCATTAATTAATGTTGGTCTCCGTACCAGGATAACTATCCTTATGAACACTATTTGTCCCACGATTCTTCCATTCTAAGTCTATTTCCCTTCTGTACGTTTCTCCTACAGAAAAGTTGGGCTAGTCGGGAGTTATTTGATCTGCAAGGATCCCTAACTGGTCCAAAGCTAGCAGATGACACTAGTCATGCTAAAACAGGAGGAAAACTCTCCTTCCCTTTAACTGAGCTCAGAAATCCTTGTGCTAGGCTGCAGAGGCTGCTGGTCCTGCAAATTCTCTTTCATGCTCTGCACAGGGCTTTAGGCCCAGTTTCTGTGTTGTTTCATTTTTAAAATGATCTTTAAGTGACAGAAAAGAAGCTGGTAGTCTTCACAAAACATGGAAGACAATGAGATAACATTTCAAAGGACTTGCCCTAGTTAGGGTGAGGAAGGGGATATTACAGTTCACCACTTGCACATTTAATGGATACTTTTTTTGAATTATTAAAATTATGCACGATTCAATAGAAGATGTTTTCTTCAACAGGATATCCTGTCGGCAGTTTTCTTCAGAGGGATCTATTTAATGGTTTAATTTATTATCATCATTTGGGAGGAGAAGTATTTGAAGATTCCCTTGAGTTTGTGCTGTGTGATAGCCATGACCCTCCCAATCTCTCAGAACCACAGGTATGACACTGAAGCGTCTCTGGCAGACTCCTGTGGTTTTCTTTTGATGATTTTATGACTTCTGATAGACTTTCAAATAAAACTGTGATAGATATTTTCTGCTTGCCATCACCATGGTGATCACCACAAATAACGCTCTTCAGAGCTCTTATTCTTGCTTTCCATGGGATAATTCTCTCTGCCTGGCTGCAGAGAGCAAGTCCATTGCAGATTTTTTCCTACATTGCAAAATGAAATATTGAAAACAATTTAGATTTGGATAGAGTACAAAAAAACTAAACAGCCCTACTAAAGTCCACTCAGAAAAGACTGTTTATTTCACCCAGGACTCCAGCATACTGGATTTAAATTTGCTTTTAATATAAGGGGAAACCACTAAAATTCATAGGCTTTTCATTTAAAACCATTATATCTCCGTTTATTGATATACCATTTAATGGTACATCTCCATTATTCAAGTGTTCATAATTCAGCATGACAGCCACATCCCATATCTCATATTCCAGTATTCCACTTATTTCTATGTGTGCATGTTTGTTAACAGCTGCTTGGACACTCTCTTATTGAGAGGAATTGATGTTGATTTTACTGTCTGTCTGATTTCAGGTGATGATGATGCACATTATCCCTGTGGATGATCAGCTACCCAGAGAAGCCCTAGGAGTGACCCGTCATCTGGTTGTTAAGGAGACAGAGATTGCGCACCTAACTAAGAAACATCTTCACTTCATAGATGTGGAAGAGGAAGACAGGGAACTCATATACACCATAACCACTTTCCCATTTTTCTCTTGCACACACAGGTAGGTGTCAGTTAGGAGAGCACAAGTCCTCTCCTAACTGATAGAGTGGGGCTGATCTGGGCCTGCCCCAGACTGAGAAGATGGGGCGCTACAGCTTTTTCTAGGCTATGTATTATTATCATGGCATTGTATAGGGCTCCTGGTCCTCGATGAATTCAGGCAGAATAGGTTTTGGGGGCAACAGGGATATGGGGTGCATGGTAGTAGCAGTTTACATGTCATTGTTGCTGTTTCATCATTTGGTAAACTCATGACAGTACCAGCAACAAATTGCTAAATAGAAAAGTTTAAAATCCAGGCATTGTGTGGTTTAAGCTGAAAATCAACACTTTCAATTCTGACCTCAAGCAACCAAGGATCAAGAATGCAAATAGGGGAGAAAGGTGTTTAGGCTGTTCCCTTATTCAGTCAAATAATCATGTGATTATCCACATACCATGTGGAGCACTGGCTTGCTGGAAACTGCTTTAATTCAGAAGTTTATAAGATGTATGAAAACCAGATATAATTTATTTTTCTACATAAAGATAAATGTGGGTGTGTAAGTATTAAGAATATGATAGACTGGACTTGCACGTGGTGTAAATAGTATCTGGGGTGTGCAGAGACACACTTCTAGTAAACCCAGAGCTTGCTTATAAGGTATACGATGATTTTTCACGACCGTTGTGAAAAACATTTCTTGCGATCAGTTTTCTGTGATAACATGTAGGTGAATAACAAGGATGAAAGAAAGAAAAATGGTTTTCCTTTCAATGCAGTTGGGAGTGGGAAACTAATTTGTAATGCAAGATTGAACTATGTGGCTGTCATTTTTCCTGTTCTTCAGTATTGCTAACCAAGATGTGACATACATATTTTTGCATAGCCACCCAGATGCTGGGAAGCTGTTTATGGTGGACACCATCCCCAAGCTGGTCAAGGATCCTGCTGCTCTTGCACTGCGGTCATTTAGTCAGGTTTGTTGTTACCTGATACTATAACCAGTTCTAAACAATTCTTAAAATGTACAGGCATACAGCTTCTTTTTTGTTCTGCAATGTGTAAATACAGTTCTCCTGAAACCAGCAGGGGTTGCAGTTGCTTAAGGTAGGCTGAATTCATGGCGTTAAGAGGAAGGAAAAAGTATGCAAAATGTGGAAGTGAGGCTGTGACAGTTTCCTGATTCTTCTCAGTGTTTCCACTGATTTATACAGACCAGGCTGGAACAAGCCTTTTTCAGGATTTTGTTTTTCAGTTTTCATGTTTCTGTAGTTTGACAGGTATCTTAGGAATATCAGCAAAGTGCCCTGTTTTGTGTCCTGCTGTGAGCTTTCAGTTTCATAATGATGAAAATAATGAGCCCTCTGAGCCTACAATTCCTTAATCATATGCCTGATATGGGTATCTGGATTCGAGATTTTGGTGATTATTTTAGCCTCTTTCACTGTCCTGCCCTCACCTGGGGAGACAGTGTGCAGTTTATTCATACTGGTGAGAGCAGATTCAGCTGCTATGGGAAAGATGATATATTAAAAGTGATGCTTTGGTGAATGTCTTATTTAAAGTCACAATTAGAAAAGGCCCTGAGACCAGCATTCTTAAAGGGTTCCATCAAGAAGGTAAGGCCATTGCTTGTGTTACTGCTTATAAACCAAGTCTGTATTCTTTGCTCCAGGTTTGAGTATTTGAACCTGTATTTGCCTAATTTGTAGCTGAAGATGCCCTTAATCAAGATATTGCCAGTAGATAAAGAGTATGTGCAAAGTTTCTGGAACTAATTTTGATAGTTTGGATAAACATCAAACCAGGGGATGAGAAAGGTCGCTAATGTCCTGAGTAATAGCTACTACCTTTATCTCTTCTTACATGCACCCTGCTTCTCTTTTTGCAGCATGCTGTGAACTATATGAAAGTTGCCTACATGCCACCACTGCAGGACATTGGGCCTGAATCTCAGTACGTCCAGTTTATTTTTTCCATCAGCAACCAGCATGGTGGCACTTTGTATGGGATCTGCTTCAATATTACAATTCTTCCTGTGGACAATCAAGCCCCAGAGGTAAGATGGTGGTGCGGGCAAGAGAGAAGGACTTCAGTTAAAACTGGAAAAGCAGAGATGCCTTGGTTTTACTGAAACAGAAAATAAATCTTTCCTGGGACCAGAGTTCCAGTGTTTTGCACATGGCCTGCATTGGGACTGAAGTGGAAGGTGAAGTCTAGTGTGTGCAAGGTAATTTTTTATGCTAAATTAGTTGAGGACTACCCTCAGTGTCTGAGTGACTGTAGAAAAATACGTATGTCACAACCTGGTCAACAAAACTGCATCCCACCTCTTCGTGTTACCCTATGAAGTCCAAGAGCCTCCATGAATGGAAGCAGGACAGGGCTGCATGTATTAGTGCCTACTATTAGTAAATTCCTTGGGTTTTCCTGACACATCAGAAAAGAGTACAGCCTTTGGCATTTTGGTTTTTAAGGTGTCACATTTCCTCATAGCAGAGCAAACTGAAATTACCCTGTTCAGTGTATATTTGGAGGTGCAGTAGAAAAAAGAGTTCAGAATTTTTCCTCCTTGCAGGTTTTTACAAACCATTTGAGAGTGGAAGAGGGTGGCCTGAGCCCTGTCACAGAGGGACACATTCTCATCTCTGATGTGGACACAAAACAGGAGCATCTCCTCCTCGTCTTGCAGAGACGGCCTCAGCATGGGGCCGTGGAGCTGAATGGCATTCCCATGAATGAAGGTGACAGGCTTTCCTGTGGGGACCTGCGTACCCTGGCAGTCAGGTTAGAAGAGTGGCTGTCTTCTCCTCTTGTGGTGGCTGAGTCTCTTTGTTGGGTGAGTGAAAGCCGTGCAGTGAAGAATTGTGAGGCACAGAGGCTACAGCTAGCCATGCTTACCACAGCATGGCTCTGGCGGAGCTCCTCCTGGCTGAAGTTGCTGGCTGAGCCTTGCGACCGCAATGGTCACTTTGGAAATCCAGCTGCTGTGTGGCCAGGATGCAGGAGCTAGTGACCATGTCTGATATAGACTGGTGTCACTATAAAGCACTGCCCCGTGTAGATGAGGAGGCGAATTTTGTATTCAGCCATGCAGTTCTTGTGAAGAAGGCAATGGTTACCAGCTTTTTTCATTTAAGAAAGTTGTGTCTTTATTAAAGCTGGTTATAGAAGCATAGAATCTTGGGTTGGAAAGAAGTCTTTCAGCTCATCTAGTCCAATCATCAGCCTAATACTGACAAAAAACATCACTGAACCATATCACTAAGAACTACATCTACCTGTCTTTTAAATACCTCCGGAGGTGATGACTGAACTGCTTTCCTGGGCAGCCAGTTTCAATGCTTAATAATCCTTGCAGTGTAAAATTTTTTCCTAATATCCAATCTAAACCTCCCCACAGCTTGAGCCATTTCATCTTGTCCTATCACTTTTTACTTGGGAGAAGACCTCTCCACCTCCCTACAACCTTCTTTCAGATAGTTTACAAGAAAACTTGCATTGTACTGATTTTCTCCCAGCTGGTGTCTGGTTTATCTTGGGGGCTTTCTTCTTGTAGGAGACTCCTCAATCCCTCTGAAGACACTCTAATATAGAACCAGTGGTCTTAGATGGCAGGGATCAGCTTTTTCTGTTGGGAGGTATCCACATTGTCTGGCACAACCAGAAAGCACAGGTTATTTGTCTGTGTGAAATCTGTGTAGCTCTTTTTTAATTTTTTTTTTTTTTGTCTTTTTTATTTCTTTTTTTTTTTTTACTTTCACAGGTATCGTCATGATGGCTCTGAAACTCTCATTGATGATGTCCTCTTTGCAGCCACGGATGGCATTCATTTTGTAGAGTTCATCCTACAGGTCAAGGTCAGTGTATCACATATTTCTGAGAAAAATTGCCTGTGTAGGAGAGTGCACAAGTTGACTTCTGAAAGTCTTCCCATTTACAAGGAAATGGGAAGATAACAGGCTTGTTAAGCTTCTAATTCTGCCCTAGCTTTTGGGTTTATGTGGCAAATTTGAGAGGCGATTTGGCTTGTACTAGCTGAAAGGCATTTGTGCTTGATTTAGCTGTGATTCTTTTGTCTGGATTTATTCTCTCCATATTTAAATATGGGGAGTGAGTTTTCTTTCTCAACATATAATTATCTAGTTTGGTTTACTTTTATATTTGGAGGG
This sequence comes from Thinocorus orbignyianus, assembly GCA_013400375.1. Lineage (NCBI taxonomy): Eukaryota > Metazoa > Chordata > Aves > Ciconiiformes > Thinocoridae > Thinocorus > Thinocorus orbignyianus. The sequence continues at coordinate 199,895 of VXBW01007204.1, forward strand.
GGTTGTAACTTGGTGATCTTTAAGGTCCCTTCCAACTCTAACCATTCTATGATTCTATGATTTTAAGAGTGACCCTAATTCAGGTGGTTTCCTTTTGTGTATAGAGAGAGGTCGATGTACTCTGATACTGACATTAAGCTTCTGGTTCAGGCTAGAAAGCAATGTGTTGAAAACAACAGTTTTACACCAAAAAGAAAAATAAAGGATCTTAAATTATATTTTTGATTAGGTGGTGCCTGTGAATGATGAACCACCTGTTATGCGAACAGGCCTTGTTCCTGTGCTCCACTGCCTGGAGGGTGAAGAAGTGGTCCTGTCCTCAGAGTACATTTATGCCACGGACAAAGACAGTGATGACATGAAGCTGATGTTTATGCTGGCTCGCCAGCCCTACCACGGGATCGTGAAGAAAGCTGGCATGGCTGTGGATCGTTTCTCCCAAGCTGATGTTGTCTCTGGTTTAGTTACATATAAGCACACTAGTAAGTGAGCGAAGGACAGAGTTAGACTGGAAGGTGGTCAGAAAGTTTATGGTAGAAAATCTTAACCTGATTCCATATAATCTTTGCAAAAACTGAGCAGGAACTGCTAAGAAACCACACATGTTGTGACTGGGGAAAAAAATCAGCTGCCTTGAAAACAGGGCCGATGATACGCATCTACCAAATGTTTTAATGTGTTCTCCAAACTCCTGTTTGAACTCAAAATTATATTAGAACAAGGAAAAATTACTATTAAATTAAGTAAGAAATAGAATCTTTAATTTATTTTATGACACCAAAAAAACCCCTTTGACGTTTTTCAGTAGTCATTTTTAGAGAAAATCATGTAACACACTACTTGAAGATGTCTAGTTTTAATAGAAAACTGCTAATAAACTAAGGTACTTCTTGCTTGCTTCTCCAGTCTAGATAGATATCCACTTTTGGACAGCTTATATGTTTTCTGTACTGTGAGATAAATGGTGGTCAGATTTTCCTCAACAGAACCACGGTGCTAAAAGATGTTATTTTGTGGTTTTATCTTTAAAATCTAAATATCCTTTTTTTTTTTTTCTTTTATAACTACTCACAGAAATCAAGGGCCAGTTAACTCCTTTTCCTACTTTGGTCTTTTCGTTAGCCATTAGCATTAAAGCAGTTCTGTTTTCTACATCTCTGATGACAGCTTTAGTCTTTTTTTTTTTTTTTTTTAAAGGCTCTGGTGTTCTGTGTAATTAGCCAGTAATTTTGTATGAGCGTAGAGAATACATGTGATATTTTCAGGCTTGGCACTGGCTAAAGTGAACAGCTGGTATATGAGAAGAGAAGGAAATACTCGATTATGGGCACCCATAACAAACTTTTCTTTAGTATCCTAGAGATACCAGGAACTTTATTTATGTGTTTGTTTAAGCAGTGTTTTGCAGAGGCAGTGGAGGGCAGAAACTGAGCTTCAAGGGTGCAGTGCCTGTGTTTCTCATTCCCAGATTTCTACACACTAAAAGTGTTGCTGGTATATATTGTAAGAGAGGGTGGGAGTCACTGCCCTTCCTTTGCAGGCAGCTTACTAATAATAGCTTGTGGCAATGCAAGACACAGGCTGCTAGAGTGCTGAGAACTGGAAGACACTCAGTCATGGATGCTTCTTGCAAGGGGTGGCAGTTCCCAGTCCTGTGCTGTATCAGCCCACGTTTTGAACCTGATTCCATGAAGGCATCATATATAACACAGCAGCAAAGCATAGCCCTTGTTACGATTCATTTTCTAGAGATAAGAGGCGTATAGGAATACATGTATTCCTTGGTATGCAAAAATGTTTTCTTCTGGAAGTGCAGGGACATTAACACTTGTGATACAGAGAGTCTATATATGAAATAAAGATCTTCCTACATTCTTCAAGAGGGAATGAAGAAAAAACTCCCTTTCGGCACAGATGTCCATTTTGCACGTGCTTTAGTGCACAAAGAACAGAATCATGAAGACTATTAACAATTATATTACAATTACAATCTACTATTATACAATTGCTATAATAAAATTATAATTATTAGAAATACAAACTTAGTTACATATTTTTCTATACCCTTTTATTCTAGAGTAGAAGTAAGCTGGTTAATATGAATTATAAACAACAAACTAAATTCCTAACCAAACAGCACCCCCACCAGCCAGAATTAAGAATTCTAGTAATTTTTGCTGTTGTTTTTGTCTGTCTTCATCTTCTGACTTTGAATGCTGCAGACTCTCCTTGCAGGATACAAAATTACTCTTCATGAAGTTTTTGAAAAACATTTCTTCTGCACTGTGACATCTTTTTTTCCAGGTGGGGAAATTGGCCTGACTCCTGCCATTGAGATCTTAACCTTCATTGTCTCTGATGGTGAGGCTGGCCTTGACGTGAAAGACTGCTGTTATGATGGACCTCTTCCTTCTCCAGTTCCTCTTCATGATCCATTTCCAGTCTATGACCTTAACATCACTATATTTCCAGTGGACAACCAGCCTCCATCAATCGCAACTGGTGAAAGCTTCCTCTCACTATAAAGTTATAATGTGGGCTATGCAGTACTGTAATGGCTAAAGGCTCAGGTGTTTTTTCGTTTGTTTGCTTTTTAGCATCAGAAAGAGTCAGCTGAGATCAGCATACAAAAGTTTTGGGTCCAAGTACCCACCAATATTTATTTTCTTTTGCTGCAACGACCAAATTCAGCTGCAGATGCAAGTATGAGTAGCTGCTAGCGGCTCTTCAGCTGTATGTTTTAATCCTGTGGTTTGAGATGAGAGTGCTCAAATCTGAGCCTCTCCATCTATAGATGTCCATCCATTGCAGCATATGTAAACAATGTCTGAGTAAAAGTGATTGATATCTTGCCCCTGAACTGAACCTAGGTCCAGAAAATTGTCAGGTTTATACAACGCAAAAACATAAACATAAATATCTACCTAACTTTGTGTGAAAAGTAGAGAACTGAAATTTGGACTCTGGCCCTTATATGATGGGAAGGAATCTTTTATTAGCTATATTTAATTCTGTTAGTGAATAAAGACAAATCTGGGCTATTTTATGTAACAGATCAAATTAATAGATCTGAAGCCACATTTTCACTAGTAGTCCTCAGGATCAAAAATACTCAATTAAAATGGAAATAGTTTTGTAACGTACATTTAGTCCAACAACAACTCATTGTGTGAAATTTCCATTCATTTCCTTGGCTTTGGATGCAGTCTGTAGTGTACATATCAAAGGTATGCTTCCTGTATGCTTTTTTTCTTGTTTCTTTGCAATGATGTCATTTGTTTCTAAGTATCACGTATATGCTGTCTATCTCAGGAATATTTAAGCATATGTATGAGTAGTTTTGTAATTTGTAGGCTCTCACCCAAGTAATGTTCTGGAAACTAAGCATTGTCCCAGCAGGGAAATTAGGCAGTGATGCATGAAAAATTGTTCATTATGAGCAATTCGTAACAGCTCTCATGTAATTAATGCTCTGACAAACAGAGGTAAAAACTGATTTTTGAGCAGCACATAAACCATACCTAATAACTTACCAGTAAAATAATGTAATGATCCCTTTCATCTGTACTTACATGGTGGCAAAGGTAGGATTGATGATGTAAGTAGATGAAAAAACCTAAACCAAAACCTCTCTAGTATTTGTTGTCTTTACCCCCTTATTTATTATTTCCATTCTTGTTAACAAAAGCAACAATAAAATGAGCTAAATAAGCAATAATGCTTATGATATTGTTTGTGTGCAGGTGCAAGGTTTGTAGTGGAGGAGGGCTCCTCAGCAGCCCTTAACACCAACCATTTGTTTGCCACTGATCCTGACACCACTGCAGATGACTTAGAGTTTGTCTTGGTTTCTCCTCCCCAGTTTGGTTACATTGAAAATATACTGCCTTCTCCAGGGTTTGAGAAGAGCAACATTGGTATAAGTATAGGTAAGTCTAAAGGTCATACAGTAATCAAGCAGATGAAATGCAGAGGGCTTGTGGAGGGATGCGTGGTGGGCACTGGTGAAGTAGCTGCAGGTGCGTGCATTAAAACGGGCTTATTGAGGAAGGCCGGTTCTGGCAAATGAGGAGCAGTGGGACTGTGTGGGAAGACTTCAAAGGGAGACCACAGCTCTGCAAATGTGAGGAATTGGCACACAAAGTAAACAAGCCAACCCTTGTTTTATACCTTCCAGCTGCAATCTATTAGAAGAGGTGATATGAGACATTAATGTGCTCTCTCTGCCTCCCCCTTCACTCTCCCAGGCAAGGCTCCTGCACTTCCCTTCACCTGTACTTCTGGCAATTAAATGCTGTAGCTGACAATTTGAAAAGCCTGGGTCCCGGTTTAGTGTCCAAGGCAAAGCTACAGAAGTGGTAGAGACGGTAGCTGACCTAGGTCTCTTCCCTTGTCCACCTTCAAATGTTGTAGGGCATTTTCATCCTCACCAGTGCTCTCTAACACTACCAGATTTTACCCATGTTTCCAGCTCGACATCAAGAAGCTCTGGGCCTCCTGGTCACCATTTTCCTGGTCTGTCATTCAAATAACAATAAATGTAATTACTTAGATCTCAGATATTTTTCTACGTTTTATTTGGGTCTTTTTAGTTGGGCCCAGTTTGGCAGACTGAACTGAGAAGTATGAAATTCTGCAGTCCCATGAGGAGCTGAAGGATGCCCTTTTGTTTCAGGGGAAGGGTGCATGTCCTGCTGCAACATGTGCAGTGTAACTCCTTCATCCAAAAGATGACTGAGGACTTATAAAGTTCAAGTTATTTGTTTGTTGAAGAAAGACATAGTTTCAGATGGTTTTTATGATATGTAAGAACAGAAGACAGAAAAAGATTGTGCAAACTCATAATCTCTTTAAAACGTCTAGCTTCATTTCAGCTGAAGCACCTGAAAGCCCTGAACATAAACTATGTACAAGCCAGGCATGTGCAAATGGAGCCAACAGCAGACCACTTTGTGCTTTATGTCACCGATGGGCTGCATCGCTCAGCAGAGACTCCATTTTTCGTGCTGATCAACCCAATCAATGATGAAGTCCCAGAATTCATAGCAAGGAATATTACTGTAAGGAAAGAATCAAAATGCCTGTCATATAATTATTTTATAGTATAAATAAGTCTTTAATAAAAATAAGAACATTATTCTGACACGTTCCTCTGCATCTTTCCCTTACTCTGTGTAGTTCAGCTTAGTTCAGGGAACAGCCCAGTTAAATCCTAGGTACACCTGTAAAACAGAGCATCAGTGGGACTGGAGCAGTACACAGCCTTATTTGGTAACTTACAGTTAATTAAAAAAAAAAGGCTCAAATTTTTAAACAAATGAGCTAGCTAGGAAGGAAAAGGATCTTTATGCTTTTTCTGGTTTCTCAAGAGTCTTTAATGATTTTTTGTAGAGTATTTTTGTGTTCTTGGCACAGCCTTTTGCCTCTTTGAAGACTGGTTTTAATATAAATAATAATTCTGTGACCACCATGCTAGGCCAGCATAAGCTTTTCTTACTGTAAAGTAAAAAGTGCATGTATGCATACAAAATACATGTGATTCCGTTTTTTTATGTATATTTAGGTATTTAAAGGTTTTCTCCTCTGTGCATCCCATAGTACTTAATATGAAAGTACACAGCTTTTCTATTATTTGGGTCAGATCCGAACTCCTTAACTCACCTCTTTTTATCACTGTAACTATTTACTACTGTATGTCTCTTAAACTGTTTGAAATCAGTATCTGGTTCAAAAACAATTGGGGAAGGAGTGGAAGAAGCAAATAGATACACTCATACACAAATATACCCTGCTTAGGAAACCACGCTAGAATTCTGTAATTTCTTTGTATGTAAAAGAACTGGACATTTTTTACTTTTTACATTCAGGTTCAAGAGGGGGAAATGAAAGAGCTGGATCTCTCCATTATCAATGCAGTTGATCTGGATGTACCTCAAGATTGTTTGGTATTTGGGGTTGTGCAGAGGCCCAGACATGGGTTTCTTATTAATGGAATTCATGGCAATGATATTCTACACTATAAACAGATAATGAACTTCAGCCACCACAGCCATGGGTTACTTGTTCATGACTTTTCCATGGAGCGAATGAAGAACGGTAGGTGCAGCATTCTTCTGACATTGTCGTTCATTCCTTTAATGAGGCAAGGGAGCACAGTAAGAATCCTTCACTGCTTATTCGTTTGCCTTATGTGTACTTCCCAGATGATGTTTAGGAATAGAAGTGAACCTATTTAATGTTAATGTTATATATTGATTTTAGGAACTGTCAATAAAATCACATTGAGTGTCTTAGATGTTAGAAAGGGTAGTGATATCACTAGGGGGGTCATCTGCCATGAAAAAATCAAGAGAATATTTGAAATATTTCAAAAGGTTTGACAGGACTTTGAACAGAAAGACTGATTTAAAAACACAGTAACTGATCACAGGGTTAAATATTGTTCTAAATGATCACAAAATCATAAAATGCTTTGGGTTGGAAGGGACCTTTAAGGATCAGCTAGCCCAGCCCTCCTGCCATGCACAGGGATATCTTTCCTACATCAGGTTGCTCAAATCCACATCCGACCTGACCTTGAGCACTTCCAAGGAAGGGTCATCCACAGCTTCTCTGAGCAACCTGTGCCAGTCAGTGTCTTATCACCCTGATTGTAAAACATTTTTTCCTTATGTCCAATCTCAACTTACCCTGTTTCAGTTTAAAACCCTTGCCCTTTGTCCTGTCACTAAAGGCATTGTTAGAAAGTGTCTCTCCTTTTTTCCTATAAGCCCCCTCTATATATCAGAAGGCTGCAATATAGGTATATACTCCTAACAATAAAGGCATGAACTCAGGGTCTACAGCTTAGCATGATCAGGTAACCTGTTTTGAAGCAGCAAAATTCTTTCAAGTACATGTAATCAAAAAGTCTATTTAACACTACCAATAATACGGTGAATTCTTTCAGACTGTGGCCATTTATACTTATACAAATATATGATGTATCAATATAGAGGGGGACATGGATTCAATCCTACCTCTCAGGTTGCAGTTCAGCCCTCAAAACTGGAGGAAAGATTTTCCTCCTCTCTGTCTAGCGTGAACCTCCAGAAGCATCATATCCCCACCTCAAATTCCCCATCCTTCCCAAGTTTTGGCTTTTACTCTCTTCTGGAAATCATAGAATGGTTTGGGTTGGAAGGGATCTTAAAGATCAGGAGTTCCAATCCCCCTGCCATGGGCAGGGACACTTCCCACTGGACCAGGTTGCTCAAAGCCTGGCAATTGCTTGGCTCTTCTCTGTTCCTGTTCACAGTGGTAACTGGGCCACCACCAGCCCAGATCTTCTAATTGTCCATGGTCAAAGCCACAAGGCCAGATGTCCTGTGTCCTCTTGGCACACTAAAGTGTTGCCTGATAGTCTCACCCAATATATGGTCGCTGTTAAAATGAATTGGAGTGAGGAGGGGAGAAGAAATAGGCCTTTTTCAGACCAACAGAGACACCTTTGTGAAGGGAGTCATTCTTTACTCAGGTCAGGCTGATATCTTTGAATCAATAGTATGTCGTTAGATTAATGAACAGCAGTGGCTTGCCAAGTTCATCTTCTGCAAACTTGCTGTGACCAGGGTACAGGGGGAGGGGAGCTGGAGTAAGGTTGATGGAAACACAATGATATGATATGTTTTGCAGGAGTCAGATTTATTTGTTCTTCAATTTCTCTCTCTCTCTATTTCTTCCCCTCACCCTCTGCATAGGAATGAAGCTGATGTACATGCATGACAATTCAGAAAACCTCACTGACAGCTTCAAAATCCAGCTATCGGATGGGAAACACAGAGTCATCAGAACTATTTCAGTAACGGTCATTCCAGTTAATGATGAGAAACCAGTGCTGAACAGGTAAGCTACATGTTCCCATCCCTGACAGAGAGAAGGGTTCAGACAAAATGATCCAAAAGTGATGAAAGCAGCAAATAGGTGACTGACTGGGAGAGGATGCCATAACTCGTCATAGACTAATGTCAATACAGATGTNGTTTGTCAGAGAACCCTGAACTATGCACACGTCTGCTGGCTACTTTCCACCATGGAACTGACTGCAGTCACTTTCACCTTCACTGGGGCAACTGCATGTCAAACACCTCTGAAAGCAGCTTTGAATTTTGGCATGAGAGAATCCACAAGGTCGATGCCTCCTCACCTCACAGGGGAAAGCCTTTCAGCTTAACGATTCTATTCTTTTCTGTTAAAAAAAACTATTGCTCAGCCATAATTCAGTTTTGAAAAGGCACACACAACTTTTCTTACAGTTCAAAGCTAGGAGTCATAAATGAATTAGACATAGTCAGAAATGACCATTTGCAGATAGGCAGCTGGCTTCCAGAGAGCCAACCCCCCTGGTCATTTTAACAAGGAGCTTGTCCCTTGAGATCCCCTGTTTTTAGCAGACGACCTGCCACAGAGCATCAGGGCCTCTGTCCTCCTGGCTGCTTCCCAGCTCCAGGCAGGCAGATGGGGAGTTGGGGGCCTGAAGGCTTTGGAGGTATAGCTCTGAACCTCTAAAATTTGTATTTCAGAAATGACTCACAGCCTGTTAAGCAGGATGCCACTAAAGTGGGAATTGCTGATCCCTCGGGATATTTGGCCTGCATTCAGGTCAGACCTACGTTTCCCATTGCAGAGAATTTTGAATGGTTTGTTTATCATGTAGGGCTTCCTGCATTAAAAAAAATGATAGCTTTATAGTTAAAAGATTACCAAGGATCACATAATGCTATCCAGAGAGAAAGCCCATTTCTAGTTAGAATAAAGGGTATAGTTTATGTATTCATACCATGTACTGATAATTACTGAAAATTGCCTACTTGTTCCGCACATAGTAAAGACTGCTATGTCATTTTCCACTCTTTGTCTCTGAAGGAGGGTGATGTTGTGCAGGAAGTTTTTACCTTTGCCCAGCTGGATCCAAAAGCTGTTGCTGCCTTGTCTAGTGGTGTTAGATCTCACCATTTGCCATTCCTGTGATGAACAGTAGCACACAGTGAGCCTTCTACTTGCAAAATAGCTATTTTGTTATAAGAAGTTAGTGCTTCTTACCTGTTACTGTTCCACTGAGATGCAGTATGCTGCCAGTGGTTAGCCAATAGTGCTTTAAGGAAACATGTTCAGTTTGCAATTGAAGTGGTTTAACTGCCACATTCAGTCACCACATCTTCGCGGTGGGGTAGGAGATCCCTTATGCCACTGTAGTGTTTTACAGGTGGACATCTGACAATACCTGTAAGCTTTTTCTCACATTTTAATCTGAGGGCACCTTTCCATCCCAGGGAGTTTCAGTTCTCGTCTCCATTAGCTATGGTCAACAGGCTGAAGAATCTGGGATGGGATGGGGTGGGATGGGATGGGATATTTTTGGCTGGGAAACAGTGGCTCTTATTCACAATGATTGCCAAAAACTCAATCTGTCACCTCCTGGATTGCATCCTGTAGCAAGGAGTGTCCTTGGGGAATGTAAGGCCTGCACACATTCCCCTTCAAAGGTTCTTTTCAAGATAAGATGTGTGGATGCTAGAAGGACTTAAGCATCTAACTACTATATGGAAAAATGTGCTGGAATTAGACAGCATTCGGGCTGTAGCTAAAGGTGTTTATCTTAATTTATCTTTTTGTTTTAATCTTCTCTTTCTGTCTCATACAGTCCTTGGGTTGGACACCTGGTCTTTCTGTTTGCATAGTCCCAGCATGGTTATTGCTGGTATGAGCAAATCATTAAGGTTACTCAATCTGTCATTAATACGACTTGATACACTTTGTCATATGACTCCATTTTCTTTGCTTCTCATTTTGCCAAACACAAGATTTCTGTGCCTCGTATCCATATCAGTTTGAATATGCAACTTAAGGAAAAAAATTTCCACTTTTTCTGAGAGTAATAAATATATTTCCCCAAATCCCTAAGTAATTATGACAACTACTTCTTTGGAAATCTCAGTTGTGGCTCTGCTTTGGAGCAGACACAGCTTGAAAAAGGAAAGATCTGTTACATGAAGAATATGTCTTTAGCAGTTCTTGTAAAAATCTATCTGTATTTGGCCTTCGAGATGATATGGCTTGCACGTGCTCAATTGCATCTGGCTGATGGTTAACTGCCGAAATGCTGAATGATTCTGTCCTCTCCCAGCCTTCTCTGTAGCCCCTGGGCAGATCAGTTTGAGCAGGTCCCATCCCTGGGATGACTGAATATGGTGAATACGCTTCAACCTCTTTGAAACTTTTGTATAGTCTAACAATACTGTTTGCATGCTACATTGTGAAAATGTAACACAGTTAACAGCAAAATGATGAAGTAAGGTGTGCAGAGGCAAACTGGAGGAGGGTTACTAGTTGAGAATGGAAGCAGAGGGGACATGACAGAGGAGACACGACATGAAAACCATCCTGGAGCGAGACTCTACATGAATTTTAAACTATCTGGGATTTTTTCCACAGATCTACCTCAGATTTTATTTGTGGCTAGCGATGGCCATTTCTGCCAAGGAAAAGGTGACCTTAACCTACTCATCTGAATCAGGAACCCAGGAATATTCTGCAAGGGGTAGCATAGAGAAGAAGGCAGTTAGGTATTTGTAGTGTCTCTTAAAGATTAAGGTTAGCAGTGACAGACTAGTCATTTGAAATGCAGTCTTTTCTCTACTGAATAATCAGTTGATTAGAGGCAGTATTGCTATGGTCTGTAACAGCAGTAACATATAATACAGACTATTGGTTACATTGTCCTCTTATAAATCGTATGAAGGTAAGTGGAATAGGGCCCCAGGGGAAGAAGATAGCTGTGGTAAATCCCAGGTTGTTCTAGGTACCTGCTGTGTTGTTTTTCACCATTGTAAGCAGAAGGTACTCTACCTTGTTTGCTTTTTTCTGTTTTCAACAGAAATAGGCACCTTCCTTCCATTCTTTCTGCAGCTGTCGTTTCTGTCAGCATCTGGGTAATCCACATTCCTGGCAGAGAAATTATGTGTTGGAAAGGTTACATTTCTTTTATTGCATCAATAAATGACTTTTAATTTTTTGCAGGAAGGATGATATAGAGGTGAACATGGGTGAAACTCGAATAATTTCGAGTGCTGTTCTGTCGGCAAAAGATAAAGATACCCCCAGGGAGAGAATTTACTACTTATTTGAAAGACTTCCAGAAAACGGTCAGCTTCAGCTCAAGGTTAGTCTTTGTACTTCAATAAAAGACAGACATGCAAAGAACTCTGTCTTTTTAAGTTAGAATGAAGTTTGTCTTCTTTTTCTCCCAAATGTCTATCATATTCTGAAGTAGATGGCTGTGGCCAGTTAAATTGTGGAAAGAGTGTTGCACCAAACAATGATACTGTCCCAGAGGCTTTGAAGCTAAAGGCAAGATCCTCAACAGGAAGAGAGGGAGGGTGAAAGTCTTGGCAGATCATGTGAAGTAACAATGGAGAGAAGTCCTGGGAGAATCAACCTAAGGAGAGGGAAAAGCAACTGTCGAAGCTAAGAGTGGGAGGGAGGGAAGTCCTTGATCAAAAAAAAAAAAAAAAGAAAAAAAAAAAAGTGTGATATGTAAACCCTTACTTTAGTTACTTCAGGGTTCTGAAAAAATGGAGGGAGATGTGTATGAAAGAGTGAGTAAGCAATCATAAGTTAGAAGAAAAGTATGGGAGGAAGGAAGAGAAAAAAGGAAGAAGACAGGAAAGGATATAGCAAGAGGAAAGACAGAAAATAAGATTACAGATGGAAGAAAAGGTGACCATCTATTGACCAAAGATAAGTTACAGGAACAAATATAGAAAAAAAATGCCTCCACTTACATGCAGATATAATAGAAAAAAAAACCCAAACAGTTTCTAAGACCTGTGAGTCTGTAAAGTGTTTTGGTGCTGCATCCCTGCAAGAATTTGTGGATCGTGTCAGACGTGAATTAAAGGGGTACTATGCACTGGGGTGACAGATGGCTACCGGCTGGAGTCTGACAGTGCAAGCCATGTATTTGATAACCCACTCTGTCCTTGATAACGTTTCTCCAAAGCCAGTTACACTGTTACTGCAGTCTGAAAGTCAAATACACAGATCAGTCCAATATAGAATACTATAATACCTTCTGAAAAGCAGGAAATTTTATTGGGCGATGCACAGTTTCCATCAGAGGACCTCTGAATTTCTGTTCTTCCCTGAACTTCCCCATAGGTTAATTTCTCATATCCCTTTAGATTTATTTTGAATAGAATCAAGAGCATCTTTGTGAAATTAAGGAATAGAAAACATAAGATGGGTCAGAAACCATTTCATTTTCATCTGGGTGTCTCATTGAGAAGTGTGCAGAAATGTATTTACTGGAGTAATAGTGTCTAAACAACATTTACTCCATTTTACTCATGATCATTTTGTCTTCTCCATCCTTAGCGCTGCTTGGAAACAATTCAAGCTATTTACTGCCCTTCAAAACGTACTATGAGGAAAGTGTAACTTAGAAGGGAAGCCAGTTAGCTGCTGCTAACAGTCTGCATGACTGCAAACAAAAACAATCAGCTGGGGAGGATGCATGGGAGACTCTTTAGTGAAGGACATTTATTTTTTCTAGATAGGCCAAGGCTGGACAACTCTCCAAACTGGAATGAAGTGCACTCAGGAAGACCTGGATATGAACCTTGTGAGATACGTCCATACAGGAGCTATAGGAACCAATAACCAAGACAGCTTCACATTTTATCTGTGGGATGGATACAACAGATCCCCAGCTGTGAACTTCTACATAAATATCAAGGACATGGAAAAGGGTAAAGATCTGCCAGACTTGACATTTTACAGTGCCTGTTTCTGAAACAAAGATGGTCTGAGTGTATGTCCTCATCCTTCCCTAAGCACTATGTAGGCCCTTGGTAAGTCTCCCTGCAGACCCTAAAAGTCTGTCTGCTTGGATTTCACTGCCGGCCAGAGCCCTGATGTTTCTACTGGTGAAGAAGTAGTCCTGGGATTTCAAAAGGCTCTGCCTAAGGCAATGTGTTGCACCTTGCCTCCCAGGACTCCCAGCTACTTTTAAAATAGTGTTGAAAATATCCTTCTAAAATTAGCTTTATGTCCGAGAAAAATGGCAAGAATAATAAATGGCAAAACGTAGGCAAAAACTGTTCAAGAACAGCTCTGTCTTCCACGTTCCTGCTCTAGTCTTATTGTCTCTCTTCCTTTATTGCATTCCTATTAGAAACCTAAATCAGACCAAATTAACCTGACATTGCTAAGATAGGAACAAGGGTCCAGGGAGGTTGTGTTGGCTCCATCCTTTCAAGCCCTGGTAGGGTAAAGCCATGAGGAACCTGGTTATGCCTAATCTTATAACAAACACTGCTTTGAGCAGAAGGTTGGACTAGTGACATCCCAAAGTCCCTTCCAGCCTGAATTTCCCTGTAATCCTGCAGTCCTATGACTTTTCTCCTGGTGATGACTTGCATGTGGCTAAATAACGCATAAGAGATCAGCTTACAGTTTAATACGACTGTTTCAGTGTTGTTTTGTCTACCCTGCAGGGGACATTGCTGTTTTCGGAAAGCCTCTTAGAGTGCCAAGAGGATGTCGGGGCTACATTACAACCAATGTCCTCCTTGCACTGGATGGTACTGACAAGCCAGAGGAGCTCCTCTATGTAATAACCTCCCCACCCCAGTACGGGCAAATAGAGTATGTCAGCTATCCTGGCATCCCCATCACGAGCTTCAGTCAAATGGACATAGCACGACAGATAGTCTGCTATGTTCACAACACTAAGTCAGTTGTTCCTGAAGATACGTTCAGGTAAGGCATAATTCCTCACCCTAAAAACTTTTCCCCTTCAATTTCTTGTGTATTCAAAAACCCCCACAAGCCTAACCTAACCAAACCAAACCAAACCAAACCTCAAAACAAATTGTTAAAAAGAAACTGAAGCTCTGTGGGAATTCTCAGTATTTATATACTAAAGATATTTCTGCTATCATACACATAGTTGTGACTGCTTTGGTTATAAAATGCATTTTCTCATTGATGCTGACTCTGTAGCCAGAGTCACATTCGCTTAACGATACTAGCTTCAGTATTGTTATGGCACCCAAACATACACAGCTGTTAAGATTTGATAGGGGAGGACTAAGAACATTGTGGAGTTTACCTTTGTTTTCTTGCTGCAGCTCAATGTGGTAAAACTGTTCAGCTGTTAAATAACTGCTTTCTTGTCTGTTCTTATTTATGATATTCATTTGGTTCCCGGCTTTTTGAATGCTTCTTGAACATACTGAAAATCAGTCCACTTACCTATTCTGACACCACAATAGCTCAGAAATTCATGTAGACAATTGAATTTTGGCAGTAAACCTGGTTACCCATAGCCCCAGTTCAGTAGATTGGTGATATGTAAGTTTACTTTCACCTGTTTCTGAATCTTCATCTTAGACCAGCTTAGACTAAGTGTACTCCTAAAGCAAGTATTTCCTTATTTTGTTGTTAAATGAACCTCCTTTGGTTATAAAATGGAACAATGTAATGAGTTATCGTCAGGTAAGGACAGAACAGATGCGCTACTGCTCATAGTCTCAAGGATAGTTCTGTAAAAGAGACCAAATTCAGGAAATTCTGATTTTTAAAGGAAGAACACTAACTTCTTGCTAGCATTGGACGTTTCCTCTGAAAACAGCTTGTGACAGAAATAGACTTTCTGTAAAATTCAAATTTTCCACACAAAAATAAAAGTTTATTGCTTTTTCATTAGTGACTAACAAAAATGAAGGATTTAGCTCCTAAGAGCTGCAATTTGGAAGACCCCTTTTGCACTCTGTTATGAGTAGATTCCTGATCTGACCAGCATTTTCCATTATATATGGTGAATATTCAAGGACATGTTGAGTCATCCAAGTCGAGAGGTTTTTGCAGGGAAGTCAAGCAAGTAGGGCATGAAGACATCAAATAAACTGCCCTATGACACATGGGCAGTGTCTAGAATTAAACAAAAAGTAATTTGGCCTACCAAATGTTTCAGCTGAAAATTTAAAACTATCCCATCCACTAAATTTAATGTGGTGGAAATTTTAGTCAGGAGATTCATCTGATCTGTTTGCAGTCATAACAGAAGAGGTGAACGAATATTCTCTGCCTTTCTGTTTCTCAATTGTGAAACTCTATGACCAAAACTAGATTAGCTTAAACAAGTAAGGTTGCAGTCATGCCAATCCCAGATTGGGCAGTATGGCTTCTATACCACGCGAATGGAAGCAGACCAAACAATTCTAGGGAAACCGCATGTGGATAAACACAATGTCTTCTGTTTAGGCCAATGGCTTAGAACAAATCTAGAAAGTCAACTGTATTAAAGTAAGGTTATGATACTTAAATAAATATTGATATTTGATAACTATTTTAATCATAATAATTCATCTTCCTTCATGTTGTCATTTGGAAAAGAATTCGGTTTTGTGTAGACATATGAATATTGTGATAGAATACTATTATTATTTAAACAAGGAATGGTTACATTGATTATATGGGTAATTATAGGAGGGGAGTTAACTGATCAGATTTTTACTTTCCACTGAAGTATTTCCTTCAGACATACATTTGCCTGTATTGTTTGGTGCTGCTGGCCTGGAAGAAAGGTTTGGCAGTGCTTGTTTGGACAGATGACTTCAAGTGATTAGCAACCTGACATCAGATGCTGGCAGCAGGATACTAAAAGAACATGCTAATGTCCTCCATTTTGACATGCTGGCTCGATTTTGTAATGAGCTGGCACTATTTATGATTCCATTTTTATCTTTTAAATGCCATGACAGATGGTAGGTCCTACAGCCAACTCTGTTGCCGTCAAACTGCAGAAAGCATGAAATGTTGGTAACGGTGAAATCAAACCATGCAACATGTCCTCCTGACTGTGCCTGAGAGTTGTCCCCTAAATTTCATCAGAGTGAGGAGAATGTTGGCTGTTCTCCATTCCTAAGGGAAAGATGAAACAGCCATAAGCCAGAAACAAACAACAGCCAAATCTCCCAAAGTGCTGGAAAAAAAGGACATCTTGGACACGGGCAGCTTCATCACCTGTGAAATCAAGTGGTGTATGACATTTGCCTCGTAAACCTCTGACCAGGAGGTTTGTTCCTGTCTGGTACTCTGTAAAACACTGGACAAATAATCAGTTTCATAAATAATTTAAATCTTTCACTTAAATATTGTTTGAAACATCATCCAAATGATTTTACAGCCATCACAAGAACCAGAGGAAACTCAATTCTACTGCAATCTTCCAGACTTTTTGAGAGATAGATAAGGTCTTGGCTGAACATATTCTGCCTTTTTTTTTTTTTTTTCTTTTTTTTTTTTCCCTTAACATAGTATTTATCGTCATTATTCTAGTTCTGTATTTGACTTCAGCTAGATACTGGTAGCACAACCATTTTACCATTGGCACAATAGCATTAGGTCAGTGCAGGCAGATGTCTCTGGGTTCCCAGCTGGGAATACCATCCTCAGTAAACATATTTCTAACTGCTATATAGTCCCTGATCTGCCTATGCTCATTCCCATCTGTTTCATGGAATACTGCCAGCTCTTAAAAGTTGATCAAGCCCTAATCATCCAGCATTGGTGAAGGCAGTGAGGAGTTTTAGATGGACAGTCTGTGTGACACAGTATGCAACTCCACGACCTACTGGAAGTCACTTACATTCAAGGCGTGCAACAACAGGCCAGGTTCTGACCTTGTAATAGTTTAAATACTTCTTGGAGGTTTGCAGTCAAGAGAGTAAGGGGAAACAGATAATATAAAGGTCAACCAGTCCCCATTTCTCTTACGTATGATAGAAGCATGCTAGGTGGAAAGCAGCCAGCTAGGCTGGCCCTCATATTATCTGAGATAACCATCCCATGATACTGTCCTGTACAAGATCAGATCAGCTGCATAAGTGTAGCTGCGTGTGCATTCAAAGCACTGGGAATTGGAGGGTGGGAGCAAAAGAAGGGTTAGGGAATGTGAATAGTCTATCACAAGCAAATTTCTTTGCAAAGCAGACACTGTTGTGGTGCAAGCAGAACTAACCTGGGTGAAAATGACTCTTCAAGATGCTTTTGCAGTGTAACCACAGAAACTTCTGCAGAAAGAAAGGGGACTCTTACATAAGTGAGATGAGAATGGATCTTTTTCCAGCTTGCTTTTTTAAATAGGTTTAGGGTTATTCAATACCTTTGGCTTGTAACACCAAACAGAAAAAAAAACCCCACTCAAAAAACATCATGTAGGCAGACCACACACTTTACACACCTCTTTCTGTAAGAGCCAGTACTTTCATTGGCTGTTGTCACTGCCTGATAACCAAGTGAAGATGTACTTAAGGATGTGTACAAACTGGTGTATGTATGCAATAAGCCACCCAGCCAGCCCATCATTTTAGATCTGCTTCACCTGTATCTGAGATAGAAGATTAGATTGGCTTGATTATGACTGCTGGGACTGATGGCTATAACCTTAAAACCATTCCTCTGGCATCTACTCGGATTCCTGTAGATGCATTTTAATTCTTGCTGTACACCTGACCCTCTGTTTCCAGGTTTTTAAGTTATATATCCACCTCACCCACAGTCTGGGTTTGAGTTCAAACCAGCTCTACTATTTTTGCAGTATCAGCACAGGCAAGTCCTGTAGTAAAGGTGTGTATCATCATTTTATTTCAGTACATGGTGAATCAAGAACATATGCTGAAGACTGCCTTGCCTCTCTTTGCCAGATTCATCATCAGCAATGGAGTGAGGACTAAGCATGGAACATTCACGATCTCCTTGGAGGCAGTCGACCAAGCTTTGCCCACACTATCTAGGAATGCAGGGTTAAGATTAGCGGAAGGCGCTATGGCACTCCTTTCTCCTGATGTCCTGCAGCTTTCAGACCCAGATACTGCCAAAGAAAACCTTACCTTCCTGTTGGTTCAGCTCCCCCAATATGGTAATCTCTATTACCGAGGGTCTGTGCTTCTGCAGCACAATTTCACCCAACAAGATGTGGACAACAGAGACATTGCATACAAGCATGGAGGTGGGGATTCCCAGATCGACAGATTTACTTTTGTTGCAACAGATAGGACAAATCAAGGCTTCATCATGAATGGGAGGGCGCAGAGCGAGCCAGTGGCATTCACCATTCAGGCAAGTGTGACCACAGGCCTACTTAATAGAGATACATAGCATGATAAGACGGAAACTGCAGCAGTTTTGGTGAGAACTGTTGCTTGCTGCAGTTTATGATTTAACTGAGGTATTTAACAGCTATCAGATTTGTTTTTCTTGTTGCATGAATAATTAACCTAGAAAATTAGCTACGTGCCTCAATGAGTTACTTAGGCAAAGAATTTTATAGAGTGCAAAGAAAGAGATTGTATTTAAGGGAAGAAAGACATCCTGCTTATACAAATATAAGCAACTATATACTTCGGTACTTATATATGTGCTAAAATATTTTACACAAAAGTCTCATCCCTAAAGGGGTTGAGCCCTAAACTGAGCCCATTTACGGGGAGGAATGAACTTCCTGCTGCCTAGATTTCCCATGTGAGGCATACTAGGATGAGTATTGATTTTCATGTCACAGAAATCTTGAATTACAGCCACTTCACTCCCACAACTGGACAGACTGTCTTCCTTCTGGGAATCTTTGTAATATATCTGCTCTGGTTCTTCCTTCCTTTACTAGAATCTTTCTGTTCACTTCCCATTTCCCTCATTTCTAAGTTCTTCTCCCTGCATCATAGGCTCAGACACCTCTGCTATGACTTCTTGTATGTATTTATCTAGCATGTTTCAGTGTGCAGAGTAGGCCTTGTTGCATTGTATGTCAAAATTCTGTATGTCTCAAAACACTAACAAAGAGGATCCTAACTTCTCCTGATGACAAAGTGTGAAGTTATATGATGAGTGAGGACGAGCAACAGAAGATGAGATATGGAAATAGCATCAACCATTACTAGGTACCAGAAGATTCATCAGAGATTGCATGGATTTGAGACCTATTGTCCAGGTCTTTGGCCACGTTTATCATAATCCTTAGGTTTTCATGCTTGTTATTGTAAAGCAGAGATGGGAGAGACCTTTGCTGGAGTTTTCATTTGCACTGAAGAAAAAAAGAGAAGTACTATGGGGAGTGTGGGACAATGGGGCAGAAGTACACAGAATTTATGCTACCCTCCCCAGTACATGCTGTATCCTTCTGCATGTAGCAAGCAATTGGCCAAGCTGGGCCTCGAAACATATCATGGGAAGTAGTACTTAACTGGAGATCAGACTTCTTCTCGAGCAGACTGCAAGTCAAAGTGGCTATGGCCACCCTGAGCAGGCTACTGTACTTTTAGCAAAAGTAGGACAGAGAGTATACTGATACTGCAAAATGAATATACATTTGTCTAACTTTGATTCAGGTGGATCATTTGGACAAAATGGCACCAAAAATTATTCATCTCCATTGTTTTTCTGAAGTGGAACTGCTGAAGAATGGCAATTATGGGATCTATATTACTGCCAGGTCCCTGAAGGCATCTGACCCCAATACAGAAGATGACAAAATATTTTTTAAGATTTTACGAGGTCCTCGTTATGGCTATCTGGAAAATATAACAACAGGTGCTGTCTTCTATAATCTCTGTATTTTGGGACATACCAGGCCAGATTCCAAAACCTATCCTGTTAAGTTTGCTTGATAGAAACCCCCAAAATTTCTTAGCAAAGTTTGGGCAAGCTGTGAATGTAGTAATAAAGTCTAAAACCTGAGTCTCATGTTCGTTATGAATCCTCAAAGAGTTTGAGATGATTGTTAATAGCTGCTTTTGAGAAATTAATTTTTGTTCATATCGAGAAAGAAACAGCTGAATATTGAACTTGACCATTTGATAAACAGGTCACTTGGGAAGAAATTTGCTGGGGTGGGATGAGCTGGGATGTTGCTGTTTAGCTATAAAACCATGTTTCTGTAAGTTAAAATTTTCTGGGTGTTCAACAAAAACAAAAGTTTAAAACAGTCTATATGAGCTACGTGGTTTTATCAACAGGCTTTTGGTTCACCTGATTGTTTGTCTTTTTTCCCAGGTGGATTTATTCAAGAACAGTTCACCCAAAAGGATTTAAACAACAAAGTCATACTTTATGTCATCAATCCATCACAGGAGGTGAATTCAGACAACTTGGAATTTGAAGTCACAGATGCCAGTGGAAACTCCGCAGTGCCCCAGAGGTAACTGGGACCCTTGGTGGTGTATGGTGTAATGCATTGTGTGTGCCGCCCCCGAGGGTGAATAAACCTGCACTGTGCTTGAAGCCCGGAAGATGTGACCATAGCTATGATTCAAACTGCCATTTCTTTTATTGAACAGTCTAGAGAAGGTTTCTTCCCCTCAGGAAGGTGAAATACAAAGCACTGCCTCCAGGTCAGACTGAGGAACAGTTGTCAAGGGCCTTTGTGGCCTCACATTAAAACATGATGGAGTTTACTCTAAATGGGGCTGGGCATTTGGAGACCTGAGATACTGGGTATTGAGAGATGGGACTGTCGCTTCATGTACAAGGTCCAGCAGCTGGAGGTCACTCTTGCCTCATGCTGATGGCAATGCCTTTTTTTGCAAGCTTAAGATCATGATGGAGGGGATGCTCTCAAGAAGTAAAAGCTATGGAAGCCATACTTCTACAAAAGTGCACTGAACTGTAAGAAGGTGGAAGGCACACAGTGTGTTCTTTGTCATCTGCCACCAAAAATTATAATAAGCATCTTATCAAAATTTCCTTGCGATGTATGGTAAGCCTACAGTACCAAAATTAGAAACTGGGATATTATCTGAACTGTGCTTTGATGATAAAGGCCAAAAGCTGGGGACAATGCTTCTCTTTATTTCTGAAAATAAGGGCTGAGCATCCAACCCATTTATTTAATCTGAAGTAACTGAGAATAGCAACTAGCTCTGTTTTCCTGGACTAAACTGGCTACTTGCAAACCAGGACCCGTGGGAAGGGAAAGGGAGTAGGGACCTTCCCCCTGCAAGCCAGGGAGACGATGGGGACAGGGCAACGACAATGTTTTGGCAGTTATGTGCTGTGCCAAAACATGTCTCCATACACAAACACATCTGCACACAGGCTCCCTCCCACCCCCTGCCTCTCCCTCCACCCTGTGCCAGCTCGCAGGTGCACTGGTAGTAAAACCGGCATGAAAATGCTACCGCTCCTCATGGGAATGTGTGGGTTCTCGTATATAAAGAGCAACGCGTAATGTCAGAACTTTACAAAGTGAGCAAAGAGAAGCCACTTTTATAGGGAAAAAAGGAGTTTCGGAGAAGTAGAATTTGTCTGTTAGATGCACTAGACCACAGAACAAAGGGGAATTTGTTTTAAGGAAAAATATATTTTTTATATGGGATTTAAAAGCTCGTGAGAGATATTTTTATAAAAATCTTTATCACTTAATGGGTGCTGGTTCAAAATGCAAGTTTGATTTGCATGTTGACATTATCAAAATTGAATCTCAGCTTACACCTGAACGCTGCTGCACTGTATCTGGCATACACATCCTCTTTAACAAAAGCAAATCAGCTTCCATTACCTACAATGTGAGTATCAGAGGGATATTGGAGGACAGCAGTAAACTTCCACTAGTGTTAGAGATAGTCAACCCTGAATGGTCTAGAAATTTGTTTAAGAAGAGTTCAAATGATTTTGTTAAGTAGAACATCTCATTTTCTTTCTTTTCACTGTCCTTTGTTCCTCTTGGTCTCTCACTAATTTTTATCAAAGCTTTTAAAAATGTGAGCTCTTTATTTACTACCCTGTGCAGCATGAGATCCTCCAAGATTAGGTCACATCCCTATAAAAAATTCTAAAATTCATGGTATGATATGTCTGTACTCGGCCATTTCTATGGCTGAAGAGCAAAGTACATAGAATGTTAAATAAGGGGAGTGGGGAGGGCACTTGCACAGGGGCAGTGAAGTCCTGTAGCGTGCCCTGTACTTTAGAGGAGCAGAGTTAGAGAATAGATGAAGGAAAATGGGAAGAAAGGATGATATTGCAGGGAAAATATGTGTTAGTGAGAGTAAAGTAAAACTACAGGGATAAAAGAAACCAGGAAGAAACAGCGATAACTTGTCTTGGCCTGTTTGGTGTCTTGGACTGCTCTTTTCAAAGAGCTCAACCAGAAGGTTTATTAACCACCTCTTTCTAAACAGCCAAATTGCACAAATGTGTTTATTTGGAGATAAAGACTCGGTATGTGTATTGGCTAAATCAGCATTCAAGAGAGAAATTGTCTTCTTGTTGAACCTGGAGCAGCAGGGGCTGAGGGCAGCGGGGGAGGTGGCATTACTTTACATGGGCTTTCCTTCCTCTCCCACAGGCTGGAGCTACGGTGGTCTCGGATAGAAATGCAACAAACTGAATATGAAGTGTGTGAGAGCATGGGAGTTCTGTCTCTGAAAATCACCAGACTTGGGCACTCTGCAGAAGCCGCCTTTGTTGCTCTGAAGGTAAAACTTTTAGCCAAGCTCCTGACTGGAAATTCAATAATAGGTAGTGAAGCTTGGTATTTCAGTGATCAGCAAAGAACCCATGCAATTCAAACCAGACCTACCAGGACATTATCTCTTCTAGTACTCATGGCTGAAAAATTTCTGATAAAACTTCCTGATTTTTAAGTAAAAGTGCTGATTAACCAAAACTGGAATGTGTTGGAGCAGCACTTCAGTTTTGATGACCTTCAGTGACAGAGCAGGCAGTCTTCTCTGTTGCTGTGCTTGGAAGCTGGGTTTCCAGCATTTGCCACCTTAAAATCCAGTCTTTGGGTAACTTGCGGCCTTGGGATGTCTATTTTCCCTGCTTAGGCTGGAAGAGCCCAGGACCTATGGGAGCTTCAGCTTCACAGTCACGTCAGCCTTCTCCATTTCTGCCCCTACTGCCATCAGCCTCAGAAATGGCTCAAAGAACTCTCTATATTTTCACTAGCAACCTCTGTCTTATGTCAGGAACATTAGCCTGAAAGCTGCAGATGATAATTTTGTGGAACTTGCCTTCACAAATTTGATCTTTCCTTGTAAAATGGAAATTCCAGATTTTTACCAGCACCCCTTGTTAGAAAAATACTAAAATTTTCCCTAACAGTTTCTCAGGATTACAGGCCTAATTGGAAACATAGTTTTGCTTTTTCTTCTACTGAAGTCAGTGAGAATTTTGTTATTGACTTTGTCAGAGGCCATCCTGCCTTATCCTTCACAAACTCCAGTGACTTGACTCCAGTTTTAGAGGTTCATGCCTATCCCAACAAGCCTTTGGGGCTGACAGACAGCTCTGCATGCAAATGCTTCTTCCAAGACATCGCAAAGGCCCAAGTGGGTAAATGTGGCCAGGCTACTGCTGCTGCTCTTCCCGGATGCCGTGTTATGCATGTCCAGGAGCCAAGTATGGCTGGGTCCCCAGGCATGGTGAACAACAGTGTTATTTGATGATGTGAAGTAGCAATTTGAGAGATACCAAGGCAAATTTTACAATGAGGAAATTTTTTTGATTATGAGATTTAAACCATTATCAAGCACAGAATGACGGTTGCAAATCACAAGGTTTATTCTTTAGGCTTTTATCTTTTCATTCTTTTCTTTTTTTTACCCCAGCCTCAGCATATCTATGTGTTGGCAAGTCTTTCTGAGACTCCATGGAGAGGCACACAGTAGCTTCAGCACACAGCAGAATGTAGCAGCTTGGTAAAATACGTCACAGCATGGCATTTACTGTTTGATTTCTTCTCAGGTCAATGAAATATCTGCCGTGCTGGGAAAGGACTTTACAGTGACTCCCTCCAAGCTTGTTCAGTTTGATCCAGGTAAGAACCAGTGCACTGAATAATTTTAAAATTAATTCACTGATTTTGAAACTGTAAGCTCTTATTTTAGGGAGGGCATTGGGCTTCCTTTGCAAATTAGTATCGTCATTACTTAGGGTGAAATTTTAATATCAATAAAATATCAAAAGTGCTGAAATGATGTCTCCAAATCTCATCACAATGAGACTAGGAAGGACTCACCCTGAGCTGACCTGTGAGATGCTTTAAAGATTTGACCAGGACACTGGTCAAATTCAGACAAAACTGACTACAACGAGTTACACAAGGTATCCAACACCAGAAGTGTGCAAAAGAACCTGAAAATTGTCAGATCTTGTCTCCACTTGTACTGTAATCGTAGCAGCAGTTTGACCTTGACTGAGGTGGTATATAGCAAGACATGATAGTAACTGTATTATCAAAAGGAACTTGATTTTTTTCTTTTCTTCCTTTTTTTTTTTTTTTTCTTTTTTTCCCCTGGGCAAGAATCAATAGTACAAATGTGAAGATATTGAAAAAATCTGCCTCTTTTCTTCACAATTTATTATTATTATACTCTGGATATTTCCCTGGGTCTAGGAAAAAAGCAGTTCAGGCAGGAGTTTCACAGTTTACTATTCAGATATTCAACTTCACCTGAAAATCTTGGGTTTGCCTATATAAATAGATTATCTGGGCATGAAAATCCATTTGTATCATAATCACTCCCTTTGCATATGCAAGTCTGAGGTTTTTTGGAACACATCCTGCTGGCATAGTTGAGGATTTATTTGAGTTTAGAAAACAGAATCTGCAGAGGCCACCCAGGGTGTTCCCTTCAGTGCCAGCAGAGGTTATTCTAGGACTGCCAACAGTAAGATTTCAATGGCAGAAAGTCACAGTGACTACAGAGGAAATAAAATATATCAGCTGTGGAAGGCTGAAATAAATGGCATATATTTGATGGCAAAAATTAGTGTAAGTTCTTATCTATATTTGAAAACAGATACAGGGAATATAGCAAGTCAGTTCCAGCCAAAGCCTGGCAATTTTTTCTTAGGGCTTTGCACGCAAGAGAAATTATGTACCACTGCATCCCATGGGCGCACTCATATATACCCCAGTTTTGTTTCGCTATCCCATAGGAAAACTTGTAACTTTAAGTTCAGTTTGAGTCACAAAACTGATTATTTTGGAAACGTACCACTTCAGCCCATCTTGAAACAAGACAAATTTTACGTGAAGATGTAGAATGAGCAACTGCTGGTTAGTTTTCATAGGTGGATAAGGGAGGAGACCCAGCAGACAGCAGTAAAAAAAATCAAACAACTGAGTGGAAAGGTGTTTCCAGTGTTTCTGGTACACACATGAAACCTTTCAAACCAATGAGCATCTCACTGAGACATTTTATCTAGCACTAGATGGGGTTTTGGAGTTTTGTTTGGGTTTTGCTTGTTTTTTTGTTTGTTTGTTTGTTTTTTGGTTTTGGGGTGTGTTTTTTTTTTTTTTTTTTAATTAGAACATGGAAGAAGGATTTGAGAGATCAGTGTAAAAAGCCCTTCATACTGTGCTGCCCAGAATTCCAGCTCTTTTCCATAATGTACTATGCAGTCAAGTTTAGCAGCCTCTAAGCTGAAATGGCTAGAGATTGTGGCAAAGAGGTTTTTAGTGCAAGGCTCCTTACTAGAACTTTCCTCTTCTGTTAGTCCATGCAGATTCTCTGAGCATGGAGCAGTTTGGAGTTACTCCTATTGTCTTTTTGAATATGTTGGAAAGCCACATGAAAATTAACTGTGAAGGTGGACAGGAGGCAATTCTTTTCTGGCCAGCTCCTTGCTTAAGCCAGTTGAGCTTCCTTACAGTTTTTTGGGTGGCTGTCTTCAAAAGTCCTTTGCTTAGGCTTAACCTTACGTAAGGACCCTCCGAACTATTACATTCATGGCATCAGTTTCTTCATTCTAAATTCAAGATGTTTCATATGTATTAATTAGTAGTATTTATTAATTGTTTGGTAAGGCTGATAGGTTTGTTTAAAAAACAAACCTCAGTTATGCGAATTTCACAGAATCTTCATAGAACCTTTGTGGTTGGAAGGGACCTCTGAGATCATGAAATCCAACCATACACATAAAAATCAACCAAACAAAAAAACCCCATCACCATCAAAACATCCCCCCCCAAAAAAAAAGTCACCCGACCCAACAATCTCGGCCAGTAGAGCATGTCCTGAAGTGCCACATATTTCTTAAATACCTCCCGGGTTGGTGACTCTATCACCTCCCTGGGCAGACCATTCCAGTGCCTGACCACCCTCTCAGTAAAGTAATTCTTCCTAATATCTAATCTAAGCCTCCCCTGCTGCAACTTCAGACCATTTCTTTCTGGTCCTGTTGTTATTCACTTGGGAGAAGAGGCCAGCACCCACTTCTCTACAACTCACTTTCAGGCAGTTGTAGAAGGCAATGAGGTCTCCCCTCAGCCTCCTCTTCTCCAAACTAAATTGACTGGACTAATTGGCACATTAGACTGCAATCAATAAATTGTAATGGAAAGGAGCAGAACAAGACGCTATCCAAGTTGAGGGCTGACAGCTTCTCTTGCCTAGAGGATTCGTGCTGGAAAGGAGAAAGGAAATAGAAGTTATGTGAAAAGTCAAAAGGATATAGGTATTTTTTTGACAATTTTGCACATATTTTTCCCAAGATGCTTTGTTGACAGCATTGTGTGTGTATGTTCAGATCTGTTCCTTTGCTGCCTCTGACTTTCCTCAACAAATTCTGTGGCCTTTCAGGTAATAACCAGCCTAGTCCTTTGTCTGGGAACAATCTTTTCTTGTTCTCATAATGCAGGCCTGAAGTTACCTAGTAAAGGCAAGCAACAAAGTAAAAATTTTATAACCAAGTAAAAAACCTACCTAAAAGGCTGTACTTGAATTTAGCATAGTCCTTGGTACATTTGCAGGTATTTTAACTAACTGTTCCGTTTTTAAAAAAGCTTTCAAGAGAAAAAGCATATGATACATTTTCTTTCAAAAATGACAATGGAATTCTGAAACATGTGTATTGTAGTGTCATTTCCCACATCTACCTTGGCTTTTTTGTTACAATGTATGCACTTGGACTTAATCATCATTGCCCAGGAACAAATTCAAACTTGGTGTTACTTGGGGGAACAGCAGGAGTCCAGTCGGTTGGTAGGAGCACAATAGCATTCACCGACTACTCTATTCTAGCTGCAGACAGGTTAATTAATAATTTCTTTGACACCCTGATTGATTGAAATAGCACTTAAAGAGTAATTAAAATGTTTATTTCTGTTAGGAATGTCAACCAAGATGTGGAATATAGCAATTACTGATGATGAATTAGAGGAAGATGATGAAGTCTTTGAAGTAGTTCTGAACTCCCCTGTGAATGCTGTTCTTGGCACCTGGACAAAAGCTGTAGTGAAAATTTTGGACTCAAAAGGAGGTATTCTCTTTTGATCTTCATCATTAAGAAGGTGGGACAATCTTGGCTGAGTAGCTGCTTATTTTCAACCACAGTTGTTCCTAACACTCACCTTCAGATCGAAATGCTTAATTTCTTTTCAGAGAAAACAGGCTTGGTGATTGTAGACCCTTTATACTCTCACACAGCCATATTCTTCCTCTTAGGAAACACAGCATGGAGAAAGCAACAAGTACAAAATGAGAAGTGTTCAAGGAAAGAAATCACTTTCCATAACAACACGAGTTCAGTTCTCATTAATTTAAGTGGGGAAAAAATGTTTTTCAGGTCCATTAGAATTTTTTCTCAGTTATTGTGTAACAGTTGTTACACACCTCAGGAAAAGATTTATTTTCCTCTCAAAAAAGGAACCTGACAACTAAGCTCAGCTCTTAGAAATACATTTTCTAATGCTTAACAAACACAGCTTACAACATTACAGCACACAGCAGTCATCATCATAGAGTTTAGGCTCTTATGTCTGCATTATTATTGTGTTTTTCAGTGATCAAATGTGGTGTGCCTAAAATCACACCAAAAAAAGAAGCAACTATAGAAAAATCCAAATGACTAGCAAAGCAGAGAGTCCTCTGAAACTTGAAGAGTTTTTTCTTCTGGGGCTTAGTGAAACAGTATTTTAGATATCTGTGTTGCAATGAATTAGGCTTCATTTTACAAAAATTCCTCTTAAAATTTCAGACATTTTTTCTCTTTAACATTTATGATGTAAAGCAGGAGTTAATTGACACAATTAGTTTGTAGGAACAATAGTGTCCTGGATTCCTGAAGAGAAAATTCTCTGGGCATAATGGAAGCATCACCAACATTAGTTAAAGATACCTGTTAATCCATGACCAAAAAACCCCAGCACTCTAAACTCTAATCTATGCATGAAGACAAGTATTTTCAGCAGACACTTGGCTGAAATTTTGATCTGTGGGTAGACAGATGCATTACATACAAAAACATAAATACACAGGTAGTAGCGAAAGTCATAGTCATAGTGAACGCCACAAGGATTGAGGTTGACTGAACAAACAGCAAATCAACCACATCAAGTGAAAGAATCATCCAACTTCTAATGACAAGCTGTTTATGTGCCCACGTCAATGTGACCAGTAATCTGCTCATGCAGTTAGAACTGACCATCTGCCATTTTTTATGCTTTCAGGTCAGTGCAGCTATTCCCATTCCTCTGGCCAAAGCAAGCATGACTTCTGGGGGAGAGGCATGCTGTTTCCAATTTCCTTGGACTCCTCATCACCTCCCAGGCCTGGCAATTCTCCCTTGGAAGAGATCCCGCTGCCTCCTTCCAAAGGCATGAGAGGGCAAAAAGAGGACCTGCGGCAGGAACACAGTTTGGCAAATCAATCAAGGACCAGGCTGAGAGTGATCGGAAATGGCAGAATCGTAAGACAGTGGTGGACCAATTTGTGTATTCATTGGGATTTGATATCTTCATTTAGCTGAAATATTTCTGTTGTGAACCTACCTGGCCATACAATAAACATAAACTACTGAGTTTGCATTGAGTCAGACTTGGGAGCTATTTAAAAATGCTTGGAAGAAAAAAGGAAAAGGAAAAAAAACATGGGTCAGGTAGAAGAAGAAGTCACTGGGCCCAGGCCAAAGTATAGAAGCTATGCATCTGCTCCTGAAGTTGTACAGCTGAAATATTGTTAGCTTCAATAGGGAAGAGTTAATTAAAACTTGCTTGTTGCTTTTCTCACTGAAGCTACATTAGTTTAACCAGACCATTTAGTAACACTCTGCTATTGTGATCGTACAACTTAATGGAATCTATTATATATGCACTTGTAATGTGTGATTCTTAATGGCTCTTTTCAGAGGTGATTGGTTCCATTCTGAAAGAGAAAGAACTAAACTCAAGATATGTTGGGCATAATTTGTAACCTAGATCTGGTAGTAAATCTTGCATAAAGTCTTTTTGTTTCTATAATGCATGAATATACTCACCTCATTCTGCTTTTCTACCTTTTTCAGATTCAACCTTCATCTGTATTTAGAAATGGAACTGATCTGGTCTTCAAAGTAAGAGTATTATGAATATTGCTCAGACATTTCTGTGATTTCTTTCATATTCTGTTCTTTCTAGACCTTAGGACTGCTAGTAGTTCATTATGACCAATCCTTTATTTTCCTATGTATCTTTCCTTTTCTTTGTTGTCGTTTCCCCTTGACTGCAACAATTTGTATTATAATGCTTCCCCTCTCTCTCCCCCCTTTTTTTAATGGAGTTTATTTATGAGTTGCTTGTATCTGCTAACCTGCTCTTTTCCCTCTCCTGTTCTGCTTGTGTGTGTGTGATAATATGAAATGCAGTATCACGGGATGGTATCACTCAAAATAAAGGATGACACCTCATCAGCTAAAGCAAACAAGAAGGTTCAAGTGTCAGTAATTAACCAAGCCCAGCCACAGATAAATATCTCCTCCAGAAAGACAGAAATCCCACAAGCTGATAAGGCAGAACTGGCATCTGAACCAAGCTCAAGACATCAGGTAGGAAATCTTTTGTTTCATAGGCATTTTCACCATCTGTTTTCAGTCATGCTGTTTTCCAGAATGATTTAACACCTCTGAGATCTGAAGCCTAACTCTTCCCACTCAAAGGCTGAGTTTAACCAATACACAGACAAATTAACAACCAGCCCTTGAAGAGTTTTTATGTCATAAAGTTTTAATATAAGGCCTATTTAATCTGTTTCATGTAGCTTGTTTGTTTTGTGCAATTATTCAACTGTTCAACTGGCATTTCTCTTTTCTCATTTGACTTTTACTCTTTTCCAAAGGCCTGTACGCCTGATTTAAAGGGGCTCTTGCGTTATGAAGAAAGCAGTCAAAAGTTATTTCAGTGTGATGGGATAATATGGACACTCTGGAATTCCCAGAACAAGGTAAATATGTAGCCATGAGTATGCATCTAAATCGGAGCATAGTCTGTGATGAGTGAGACTCTCAAGCAGAGGACCTTCCTGTAACAACTGTTGACTTGTACAGGGAATGAAAGAGTTGTCTAGAGTCAAGTTTGCTGTCACCAGAAGAAAAGATTCCCAGAGATGTGCTGAGGGCTTGATTCCTGGGCTTTCCTTTCCTCTCTGTCACCCACAGGTGCTCTTGGATAAAGCCTGCAAGCAGTGATGTCTTTGTACTTGTAGGGATGTGGCATGAGATAGTTAGCGACTGAAATCTGAGAGAGAATGAGTGGGAGTAAAATTAGCTCAGTTAGGTATTCTGTAAACATACATCCCCTCCACCACGTGAGATGTCATGCTGAATTTTGTTTTCCTGACTCCCTACACAGACTGCAGGTGGCAGAAAATGCTATTCAAGGTAATATGGTCTCATAAGAGGGTTTTTGGGACCAAAACCTCATGTCACCTTTGAAGTCATTTAATGTCACTCATTATGAATGGTGGTTTCTCTGGCAGGCATTTATTTATTTACATCTTTTAAGAAATACTGCAGATTTATTGGTGCACATCAAATTCACGCTCAGTTAAATTGTGGGGAGGCCATAAACAGCAACTCTAGCCTTCAGTTTGATTACTAGTGCACAGACCTGGATCACTGTAAGCAGGAGTATGTTTTGCCTTTTCCCTTTTATTTTAGGAGGCAAGCACGAAGAAATGTCCCTCTGGATGGAGTCACCATGAGGGCAGCTGCTACTTCCTGGTAGTGAATCACAAGGTCACCTGGAACACTGCTGCTCGGGCTTGCAGAGAACAGTAAGAGACTTCTCTGAGTGAATGTCTTTGTTGTGCACTGCTCTTGCCCCAAGCTGAATGCTGCTCTCGAGGCCTTCTTCTTCAGATAAGCCCTGCTTTGCTTGTGCTGCACAACTCCCCAGAAAATAGAACTCTGCAGCTCTGTGATTCACTCCCCATGGAGGATAGAAATATTAGTCTTACACTATTTCAGGTGATGATACTACCTTATTCACAATGTGAATTCCTGAAGTTGTCCATCTGGAGGGACGATGCTTTCCTAATAGCAGAATTAGTTCGGGAGAAGAGAAATAGAGCAACAACTCAGTCTTTCATCCTCTTCTGACACACCACTTCCTTGGCTCTACCCTCACTTGACATAGCAGCAGTACAATATTGCCAGCTCCTGTGTGCCTCACCATATTCTTCTGAAGATGCAACTCTTTAGAATCTGTAACCACTCATAAATTTTAACATTAAATTTGACAGTAAATATCTGACTTTTAAGGCTAAATAAAATAATAACCAGTAATAATAATGATAACAACAACAACAGTTGTCTGAAAGTAGGAGTCGAGTAGAAAATCTGCCAGTCTTGTTCTTTGGAGACTTGCTTAGTGATTTTGATTTCAGGAATGGTAGCTTAGGACTGGAAAAAAAAGCTAGTCATGGTAACATGGAGCTTGCCCGGGGATGGTACATATTCTGTACCATGTGTTTAATTGTGAGGACCAGTCTGAAGACCAGGTTGAACAATAGAGAGGGCTTTGACAGACCTCTCAATTTCTCCATGAAAATTGGAACACAGAAGAGTTGGAGATGAAAGAAACAGAATATATTAAACAAGCGATTGGGGACATGCAGGAAACATGTAACATGGACAAATATGCATAACAAACCTTCATTCGTTCTACTCAATTCTTCCAGATTATGTTGTCTTTGTAACACACAGAAGGGAAATCAGTTCATCAGTTCTAATACCTCGCAGCTGATGGAAGTTACTCTTTCCTAAAATACAAATGTTACCTCCTCTTGTGAGCTCACCACAAGTTTAGCATTATTAATAGATTTACTTAATGGAATTTTACTACTGAAATGATTTTCTGTTACCTGCTTTTATTTTGTTATTTTTTCCAAAGAATGCTGTAACTTGTGAATATTCTAATTATATTTTTTTTTCTGAAGTCTTCAACATTCAGTTGATCCCTTGGGAAGTCACATCACTGCTGTGAGGTGTTCCCGAATTCATAAAAGAGTGACCCATATTATTCATGGGGGGTAATTTCTTGCTGAAGACTGTAGTGTGCAACATAGAAGTTAAACCAAGTAACAGTAAATTAGTAACAAATACCTATACAAAAAGTCAATGCGTGTCACTGAATCCACAAGCAAGTTAATCTTAGGTCAGTGATGATTTATTTAATATCAGACTACCACCGACTAAGGAAGCTTTATCCTGGTAACTGGAGTGCTCCTGGTTTCCATCTGGAGCTGATTAACAATAGTACGGCCCCAGGCACACACTTAAAAGTGGTACAAGAAGATAACTTAAAAATTTCTCATTTGTGCTTTTCCCCAGCTCCCCACCCGCAATCACCATCACCACCAATTGTGGCATTTCTGTTATTAATACTGTAACTCTGGACATTTGAATAGCTGATATTTCCAACAACCAAATAAATCAGCACAAAGGTCCATCCCCCAACTTTTAATAGATCAAACAAACATTAGATGTTAAATGAAAACACTAGAATTGACTTTCAATAAATCAGCCAATTTAACACAAAAATAAGGCTCAATTTTATTACAAAAGATGTGGCATTATTGTAAACTTCTATTCAGGTTTCCTGCTGCACTATTTCTCTTATACAGAACGGGGAAAAAACACAAACATGGTTAAAGTTGTTTCATTAACAGTCCCCAACTCACCAACCTCCTAACCTGTTAGAGAAAGCACTTATCTTGAGATAATGGATATGAGACCAAGCTATTCCATCAAAGCAATGCTATCAATTTATTGCAGAAGCAACTGCTGTCTGGACATAATTGTATGTGCATGGGCTTATTTTGGCTTCTAATGAGCTTTGACAAACATTGCATCCATTTGTTGTAGATGGCATACCAACCCGTTCAGTTTCCATGTGCAGAGATAGAAGCAAATACAAAAATGTGCTTGTCTTGATGCAAATTGCTGTATGCTGCGGTGATAGTGTGGGTGGAAAACATCTCAGCCAATTGCTATAAAAATCTTGCACCATTTCTAGCCCTTCTCCAATACACTGGAGAGAAAGGTGGTTTAAAAACTTCTCTAGCTTTGTTTTGTATGCATGAAGAGACCTTTGGCAGCATGAAGAGAAGCATCTGGGGGATATTATGGTTGAGTGATCCCACAGCAGCCTGATTTAACAGCAATTTTGGTGATTTATGTTACAGTTCTTGTTTACCCCACAGAATCATGTCCTCCCCAAGGGCCAGTGCAGCCCGTCTCACTTACATGTGAGATGGTTTCACTGCTGCCAGTGAAGGGACTCCCTGTTGGATAGATAGAACCTATGGTTGTGTCTTTTCCTCTGTTAGTCAGATTGTACCTTCATCTTCTTGAAGCTGAACATTTAATTAGAGCCTAGATATGGTTGGATTTCAGATCCTTTAGTGCTAGCTTTGTAAAGCAGGGGCTTTTTTTTTTTTCATTCAGTTTTTGTATATTATCAGCATGTGGTCTCAGTCATTGGGAGTCACAGGCAGAAGCACAGGTTAGATCCTTCATGTTGGCTCAATGTTCCTTAGTGCAAAGCAGGAGGGACCCTGCTGCTCTCCTCTCCTAATGCTGTGCTGGTTATGTAAGTGACTGGTTTAATTTATATTATTGCTAGTGACTCCAGCATAGAGATTCAGGTAACTGGAGTCATTTCAAAGGCCCAAAGTATCTTGTCTGACTTTCAGTGGCCACTGAGAAGCAGGGCTCCTGTAAGCTCTGCATCATGTCTGCCTGCCTCATTCTGAATGTTCTGAATACTGTGAGGCATAGTAAGCAACACCAGACACTTACTTCAAGGCACCAGGATTACTCCCTAGGTGATCAAACAAAAGCCTGGGATGAGTAGAGCCTCTCAGTGACTTCCCATTCACTACCAGTGCAGGACATGGATTTACTACAACCATTCAAATTAAATGTCCTCCTGTGCTGCAGAGACCTTAATAGCAAGTCAATAGTGCTTTAGCTGAAGTTAAATTTATCAGAATGGTACAAAGCTCCTTTAAATATATTGGATAATTTAATGTGAAATCAGCAACGTCTTTGTGCTGTCTGGCATATAATACTTCAACGACAATGGCTGCCCAAAACATTTCTTTAGCTGGGCAACTGCTCTAAGATGCTAGATGCTCTTGACTTGATAGCAAAAAATTTGAAGCACGCAGGAATAATTTCAAATGGACTTATTTAGCACAGAAATCAGTGATGTGTGGTTTGTTGGTTTTTTTGAGAAGGCATTGTGTCCCCTTCTCTAGAGTCGTTTAAACTAGGAAGTGTTAGATTTACCTAACTCCATAATAACATTATCTTGTTGTTTCCTGTGTCTGGTGCTCTGCCTAGACTTACAGTTAGCAATATTATCATAAGTGGTATGTTCCTTTTGGACTGTTCTCATTTCCCTACAATACATCAAAATCCCTGACTAGGTGTAACAATTAGAACAGTTGCTCTCTTTTCAGCTGTGTGTGTTTCTCAGGCTGTATTTAGAAAGGATTCCTACAGAGAGAAGATTAGATAACATTATAATTATTGCAGTGCTTTCCTTTCACAGTGCTGAAGTCTCTCCCTGGTACTTGCATTGAAGCAGAAGTCTGGAACTGTTGTTGCTCAGACCTCCCCTGAACATCATAAATGATATAGCAGTTACTGATGCACACACTGATGCTTTTTGTTTTCACACTTTCTAAAACAATTGAAACAACAGGAGTAAGCTATGCTTACTTAAAGTAAAAGACGTAGTTCTAGGCCTTTAATTGTCCTTAAGCAGAAGCCAGGTAAAATGCTGTATTTTTGTTCTTGTTCATCTAGTAGTGATACCACAGAAACTTCTGCCCAAATCTCTTCTGAGACCCAGGTTTGGTCACTGGCCAACCACACTCATGGTGAGGGGGAATGGCATCCTGCCACTGAATCAGTTACTTTGGGAGGACACCTTGGATTAACTGAGCCTACTCTCCAGGACCTTTTGTTTGATGAGTAAGATGGGATACAAAACTTTACAAGAGCTTTTGTCAGTGTAACAGCTTTGTTCCTGTTTCACTGCAAATTCAGTGCTTAGTAGGTGGGCCCAGAGGTGTGGGAGCGTGTCACCCTGAGGACATACAGGCACCAACACCATGCATGAAGCCTTACCATGGTGACAACTGTACCATGGGAGCTTCCATGGGTGAAGTTTTGGGAGCCTGTACCATAAGTAGGTGCACAAACCTGACCCCTACCAGACAGCTGCCAACCACTGTGCTGAGACAGTCTGCCATTTGTAAAGCCTTGACTGATGTTTCTGAGGCCATTGTGCCATACCTGTACCTGAGGAGTGGACAGATGTCAACAAGATCCTGGTC
Source organism: Thinocorus orbignyianus (assembly GCA_013400375.1). Lineage (NCBI taxonomy): Eukaryota > Metazoa > Chordata > Aves > Ciconiiformes > Thinocoridae > Thinocorus > Thinocorus orbignyianus. The sequence goes on from VXBW01007204.1 coordinate 235,549, forward strand.
CTGAAGGAGCTGGTGGACCAAGTTGCGAAGCCACTTTCCATCATATTTGAGAAATCGTGGCAGTCTGGTGAAACTCCTGCGGATTGGAAAAAGGGGAACATAACCCCAATATTCAAAAAAGGGAAAAAAGAGGACCCAGGAAACTATAGGCCAGTCAGTCTTACCTCTGTGCCTGGCAAGATCATGGAGCAGATCCTGCTGGAATCTCTGCTAAGGCACATGGAAAATAAGGAGGTGATTGGAGACAGCCAACATGGCTTCACCAAGGGCAAATCCTGCCTGACAAACTTGATGGCCTTCTACAATACTGCTATGAAATTGATGGATAAAGGCAGAGCAATGGATGTCATCTACCTGGACTTA
>VXBW01007204.1:245791-278975 GCA_013400375.1 Thinocorus orbignyianus
AAGTCCTTCTCCTCAGGGCTGCTCTCCAGCCATTCTCTGCCCAACCTGTATTTGTACCTGGGATGTAACGCATCCTGTTTCTTACTAACGTTGTCTCCCGGAAAACAGCTGCAGCTTCCTATTGTTGGCATGAAGGAAGAGTATTAGACTGACCTGGCAGAACTGGAGCAGGCATGCTGCTTTAGGATCTCAGCAGATCTTAGCTAAAACCATCCAGGAAAACCCAGGAACAAAAACTGGTTTGACCTGGGGGAAAAGAGAGCTCTGGTTTCTGCTGTTGGGTTACTGAGTGAGTTGTGGAGTGACTTACTGACACTGCATTGCTTCAGCCTTCTTTCCTACCCTTCTGTAAATAATATTATGTGATTTTACACATGAAGTCCTCCAAGGCAGGCCTTTTTTCTTGCTGTATGTTACAGAATAGAAATGTATGGACCATGAAAGGATGCTGAACTTGAACAGGTGTTTTTTTTTTCAGCTCCAAGGTCAACTGCTTCAGTTCAACTTCTTGGCCAATATAGAGGATTCAAATTGCACTTTTAGGCTACTTAAGTAATTACTTAAGCAAATTAATCCTCTTGGCTCATTGTTGCTCAACCCTAATGCTGCTTGTATAAAGATCATACAAGTACTTTTTGTAGGCACACCACAGTGCCAGTCTGGTTGCAGATGCCAGTATTTTCTGTGATTTCACTCCTGGTAATTGTTGGAGAATCCACCTTCCCAGTGCACACCTGACACTTTAGAAACGCACCAAACCAGTGGCAGAATTAAATTACTCTCAGCTGAAATTACAGAGCAATAAAGCTTCTACTTGGTGGCTGTGCTTCCCTTAACGGGATGATCCCACTGAGGCTAAGGCACAAATACACTCTAATGTTGGTGTGCAAACTACATTCTTGCTGGTGCTCCACACACTTCTGTCTCAGGATGGACCTCAATATTAGAACAGATTTTAACTCAAGTGAATTTGGCAGCAAGGAAAAGCTCTAGATCTCTGCTAACTTTCTACTAAAGTTTTAAGTCAGTCACGAGGATTTTGCTAGGCAATCAGTCTACTTTGATTATAAATCAATAAACTAATTCCTCAGAAAAATAAAGTCAAATAACCCTATACATCTATACAGTCCACCTAGGTTTTCAAGATTAACGAAGAGATTAGCTACAAATGTAAGAGTTTATTGATAGACTCTTTCTGGTAGAAATAGGAGTGTGCAGAGATTAGAATACATCAGTGGCAAATTATCTGAAGCAGAATTTCCTTTTAGTATATTACGATTAATGGATCAATGTTTTGATCCAATATTTTAGGATCAGTGTTTGTAATGTTTCTTGAAAATATCCTTTCCTTCTTCTAAAACTTTCCTCTGTATGGTATTCTAGCAGATATTTTTTCTTCCACGTTGCATTGCGCAATGATTTTGCAAGAGACACCTCCAGTTTAGGGTCTACTAGTCTATATCTGTCAAGGCATTGATGTCTAGAATAATAATATGTTGGTTCTAACATGTTTTGCTTAAATCCTCATTTTGTTTACCAACTTTATAGGACTAGACTTTTGAAAATATGGGCTGATTTGATATCACCAGATCCAGCTTAAAGTTTTAGCGAACTTTAATCAGCTTGCCTTTCCCTGGTGTGATGAAATAACACTACTTGTTTTCACAGTCTCTAGCTTTGTAGAATGGAAAGTCAAAATAAACAATGAAGACCACATTGAACATGCTAATACACAACCTCAAATGCTTCCTTAATTCCTAGGCCTAAACTAGACAGCTTATCCAAACATTTCCTCTTGCTGACTCCTTCTGGCCCCCACACCATCCTGGGTTACTAGATTTTAGATAGGAACTTCTAATACACATAATCCAGATTGAAAGCATAGTTTCATTAGCACAAACTCCCCTATCATAATTGTAATCTACATTTAATGAATGCAATTATCCACACCAGGGTCTCCCCTGAGCTCTCCCCTCCTCTGCCCACAGGCAGCAACCATAAGCTGACACCGGGCTCTTGTATAAAGCTAGCACACTACATTCACTGCTACAGCAGCAGATCTACAGGGTAATGCTTTACAGGATCATGTCACTGCTTCTCCTTCAGCTGTTAGTGCTCTCATGTTTCAGAGCCACAGAACCACTGGGAGATTCACTACGAAGGAAAAGCAGAAGGCCATTTCAGTATCCTTTCCATATGGACAAAAATCTGCCTGAAAGTCAGAGGCTTCATGAGCTGGTAGGGGAAAACCCAGTCGGTGTTGAGGAAACCCCGGGAGAACCAAGCTTTTTTGTAGCAATTCCACAGACAGCATCTGAAAGTGAGAAGCAAGAAAAGAAAAAAACATCCAGATTCATTCTTCCCAATGCAGAACTCCGTGCAGACCAAGACCTGAGAACCCGGACAACACCCAGAGAGATCTCTCCTGTTACAAGCTTCTCTCCATCCCACTATTCCAGCAAGAAGGAGGCTGAACCTTCCTATAGAAAAGATGCCAAGAAATTTTGGGACCACTTCATGCTAAAGAAAAACTCAGCATCTGAAGAGGTTGTCTTGCCAATCAAGACCAATGAAATGGACCAAGAGAACTGCAGAACCCTGCCTTTTTCCCAGGTAAGAACAGGTGTACAAGATCAATAAACATGTCCTTTCCCCTGCCTTCTGTAATTAGCACCTAAAGACATACGGGTTAGTTCATTTGCTAAGTCACAGTGCCACTTCAGAACACTCATACACATTAAGCAGCTGAAAGAAACCATTGATAAAAGCTGAAAAAGCCTTAATCTGATGAGGTAAACAGCTAAATTGCAGCACTGGAAAGCCACATGTTCAGTTCTTAGAGAGTTACTTGATCTTTTTATGCAAAGATGTTCTGACTTAGCCTAAGCAAGCAGGACAGTGGTGAGTAATTATCTATTCAATGAGTATACACCTGAACAGTTTGTATACATGAACTACCTATGTATGCATGTACACATATATACAAAAAGAGTTTCAGGGTAAGTATTTACAGGAGAAACTGGCTGTTTTCTTGCAGCTAAGTAAGGATTCCTTTCTGTTATATTAATCGGAAGAGTGATGCATATGTCTAATTCTGTGCTAAGAAGGCTGGAGAGCTCTTAAATTTTCCTATGCACAGATGAAGCCATTCTGTCCCATTGTAACATCAAGACAAGCAAACAGTATGAATAGAACTGCGGCATTCCTCATAAAGAGACATCTATTCTCAGCACTCCTATAATCATAGTCTGTCAAGGATTATGTTTTTTCACTAAATGTATCTCACTGGCAGACATGTAAATGTAGGTAAGGCCCACCCAGAAACTTGTACTATTTCACTTTTTGTGTCATGTAGCATGGCAAGCTTTCTCCAGGATGGTTGCAATTATGACACTATAAAAGTGCTAACCACAGTCTAGGTGTGTATGGTTTGGGAGTTGACGTAGGCTCTGCTGATACAAGCAATTGTTATTCGTGCAAATCAAGACATTATGTAAGTTCCATTGCACTCTTAAGATTTTAATTAAAAAAAAAAATCTGCCGAAGAATGTCACGCCTTTTCACATGGAGACAAATATTTAAGACTACAGTGGAATCTAGCTTGTGTTTTATATATAAGGATGCTGGGCCGGAATGGTGTTTTAAGTCCTGCTAAGCGGGTAATACTGCTTAATGGTGTCAGAAGCGTAGAACACTGCAACTAAAAAGTAAATACAACAAACCCATGTGTTGGATTTCCCTGTATGAGTTCACAAAGGTTCTCACAGAAGTGTAGGGTTTCCCTTTGTTCAATCTAACAATTGCCCATAGGAGTGCTAAAACTTACTATTAAAACTCTCATGTTTTACTGCCGGCTTGACATAAAAAATATTAAAGTAAATGTTTTGAGAAGAAAAATAGAGTATTTTGTTGGGGGTGGTGGTGTTTGTGTTCATGCCTTGCAGCAAAGTCCATGGGCCATTCTTGTATCAGGAATGTCAAGCTGCTTTCTGTTTCAGGGTATTACCCATGAGAGCTGTGAGAAGGTGACGGTACAGAACAATCTGTGTTTTGGAAAATGTAGTTCCTTTCATGTTCCTGGTCCAGAAGATCGTCTTTATACCTTTTGTTCTCATTGCTTGCCCAGCAAGTTCTCCATGAAGCGCCTACATCTCAACTGCACCAGTTCTGTCCCAGTGGTCAAAGAAGTCATGATTGTAGAAGAGTGTAAATGTGAGACTCAGGAGATTAAAGACTCTGCAACTGGATCTCTATCATCAGACTTGCATGTAAATGTACACGAGCACAATTAACCTGTGCAAAGTACTTCTTAACTCCTTCAGCATACAAATTTGCCAATGAAGAAAGCTAAAAAACTAAAGCTTTCATCACACTGGTACACAAAACTATTAAAGATGTAGACATTCTACTTGAACTGCTTCTCTGCTTCAACAATAACTTTACCTAAAACGTAACATGTTTCCTTGCAGCTGTTGAAGAAATAGAGGTGAGATTACTGGGCTTACGTGTAGGGTTCTTACTTTAACAAGGGAAACCATTAAAAAAATTTTCACATTTCCTATCACTGTCTATAGAACACTAGTAAACAACAGCTGAAGAACTAGCATGATTTAGCTGTGCAAAACCCTCAGGTATTGGCTGGTTTATATTGCCTTTACTTGCAGGGACTGACAATGTAGGTCTACTGACAACAAAGATGAGGCATTAGTCTCTTCATTGCAAAAAACAGATCTACTTTTACATCAAGACAGTGGCAGGGGAGTGTAAAATGTAAATGGATATCAGGCAGATAAAGAGCTGTGACTTTGTAAGGTCATTCTGATTGGTCCCAGCTGGAGTTCAGTTCCTTGTGAAAACTAATAAACATCATCATTTACACATGTAGATAGTGGTTGCAATGCATATTCTGTCATAGAAACCACTTACTCTCTTGCCACATGCTTGCAATTGTTCTGTAGATTTAATTAAAAGTAGAAGGAGGGGGAAAAAAAACAGTATACTCCCACAGAAAACATCGTAAATGATCATTAATAATATTATTTAAGTTCACTCTGAAAAGACAATGCATATCTTCTGGTCTGGTGAGTTTTAACGTTGTCAGTGACACCAAGATTAAGAAACATTCTCAACACCTAAACTAAGGAGAAAAGGCATTTGTGTGATAGGAAATCTGCAGAAGGATTTTGCCAGTGTTGCAATACCTGTACAGCTTTTATAGGAACAGCTGCGAAAACTCTCTGTGAGGAAAGGACTGATCCCAGTACCAGCCAACACAGCACCAGTGGCTGTCAGCTGAACTGCTGGCTTCTTCACTCTCTCTGGCTGCTTCTCCCTGGATTTGTGGTGCAGACCTGGCACACCAGACACTCATCAGCTTCCAGCAACAAGACTTCAGTCTGTTTCTAACCCAGCTCCTTCAGTCCTCTGGGAATCTGCTCCACTGCTGTTGCCACGCTGTCAGACCTGGGAGGCCTGTTGCTAAACTACCCACAATTCCTTTTTTGGGGGGTATTGGAAATCAGTATTGATAGAGTTGGTCATTTCAAGGGTTGGGTATTTGACCTGCACTGTGATCAGAAGTCTCTAAATATTCTGTCAAAAAGTATGGTTTTAGAGCACAAGGCATGTTTGATATTTACTGAAAGTAGCATCTGAATGATATTCTGATACTGGTTCTGAGCTACTGCAATAGCTGTTTGCTCCTGCAGGTCATTTGGAGTGAGAAAGCTGAAAGTTAGTGTATAGTTATCTTTTATTATATATAAACCTGTTTTTAAATAATAAAAATTGTATATTAAAACTGAACAAAGCCTTCTTTCAATCCTGTTCCATTAAGGACTGATGTGCAAACTGAGTATGGCTGCTTGTATGTTATTACATTATATATGATGTCATTTCAAGCCGTCAAGATCTTCTCATCCGTGTATTGAATACAATAAAGGAAATACTTATTTTAACTTAATATTTATTCTGGCTTCATAAGGCTGGTCAATAGTCTCAGGATGCCAGTACAATGAACAAGTACCCAAATTCAGAAATTCACCTTGACGTTGGGCTCTGTGGAGCATGAATGTACTTGGGCTACGACTACAGAAAGAAACGCTTTTCCAACAGGTGAAGCAGCATCAGCTAGCAACCATACAGTTTCAGACAACAAAGTAATTCCGTACGGCTCACCATATTTTCAGTAGAGATTCCTCCTCAGTGGGCATGTCTAATTGCACAGTCAGCCCTAACGACTGGTGCTTTGTTAAAGCATCCTGTATGAGAGCGGAAAAGCTGAAAACCAACTCCCTGCCTTGCCAGAATGTTCCAACCTCTGCACCTTTTCAAACCTTTGTGAGTTATTGTCATTATCAATAACCACTTTGAATCAAGCTTAAGGAAAAAAAGCGCACAAAGCATCAAAGTTCCCAACTTTTTATTTGCAACTCTATTTTTAATCTGAAAAAGCTAAGTCTTCTGAGGCTTCTAACTACTGATGCTTTAAAAGTGTGTGAATATATAACAATGCTTGCATTTCCTCTTCTTCTGAAATACAAGCATGTTTTAGCTTTGATACTTGTGGAGAACCACTTGAAGGTAAGATTTACATACGCTCCCAGTAAGTTCGCAAGTCTATTAAAAATAAAAAATTTCCAGTCTTGTAATTTTGGCACAACTGACTGCTAAGCTGTGACCTTTGTGCATAAGGATGACAGAACTGAAGCTGTATTGTGGACTGGAAAGTATTCAGTCTAATTTTTAAAGTTCCTTCTGTGTGCTGAAGCATTATTGCAGACAAAGAAAGATAGTCATTTAAGGAATTTGCAGGATCAGATTCTTAGTGTGAATTTGCACAGCTTAAAAGTAGGTGAGAAGAGGTAACGACAGCTGTAGCAATAGCTAATTAGATTAGTGCTGTAGGTTTTTTGGATGAATGTTTAACCCAGCAATGACTGGTTGCATGTATTTAGCACAGTTTTCTGCAAAATCAAGAATGTGTTAATTGGATCAGATTTCTCAGCCTTTAAAAACTCTGTATTAGGAATAAGCTGTGCCCAGGGCTTAACAGTTTTTTGCTCTCTCAGCACAACTGATGGCCTTTACTAGTACAATGATGTGGGTCAAAAAGGTGAGGGCTGTGATCCGTATCACTACATGGATGCTCCCAGTAGTCATGCCATTATAGTAGCAAACCTACCTGACTTCATTTTAGTTGTGTCCACTCAGACGTTGCGTGCTTTCTCTAATGAAAGCTTTCCCAGTGTAACTATGTTTACAATAGAAATGCTATTAATGTTATCTCTTCTATTTCAGGGCACTCCTTGTGCAAACCTACCTCACAGAACAAGAATAAGCCATAGTTGCAGACGTCTCCGAAAATTCATCTCAGTTGGAACTGAGTGGAGTTTGCACCCTTGGGCTGTTTTATTTGACTTACTGTCTCCTCTCCAAATGGCTGCGTTTTGCCCTGATTAAGAGCTGCTTATTCTAACTGCTTAAGGAAAATAAACCTTCAGTACAGGTTATTCTCTTAAATAAGGATTTCATGCAACTGGCTTTAATGCCTGTAAGTACATCAAGCACCAAAGTTACATCAAACTCTTGCCAAGTGCTGCGCAACCATATATTCCAGGGAAAAGGCCCTGAAGTTGCACTCAGTACTTCCTGCTGTGCTGGCTACCTTGCTCACCTTTCCTGAAATAGTCACAGCTAACCTCACGGCTGTCAGCTAACAAGTTTTAGCATGTTTTACTGGCAAGTACTTGAGGAGTTTTCTCCTAAATGTACCAGATCCTCACTGCAATAGTGAGGTGACAAGATACCCTACATGGAGAGATGCTCCCTGTCAGTTTGTACAGCTGCATCATCACGTCTGGGAGCATGTGCTGTGCAGCACAGTGCAGCTGAAGAGGCCTGGGGTTGAGGCTACCTTAGATCCTCCACCAGGCAGCTTGCCAGTGGAAGAAGGAAACACTGATAGTGAATTATAAATATTTCACATTTGTTGTTTCACTAAACCTAACTCCTTGAATATCTGTTACGCAGCCACCAATTTCAGCTCCCCCGAAATCTCTCCCTGACAGCTGCGCATACCCTCTGCTCAGATGCGGACAAAAAAGCGGGGCGGGGGGCGGTGGNAGCCATTGGAAAAAGAGGCTGACCCTTTGATCCTTCAGCTTTTATACTAAACAGGATGAAGATAGGATGAAATACCCTGTTGGTCAGTTCTGGGTCACCTGTGCTGTCTGCTCCTACCTGCAGGTGCATCCCCCTCAGGCTTCTCCACTTCCAACCCTCTAATGGGGCAAATAGCAAAGCCAGCTGACCTTGGTTGGTAAGGGAATAACTATAAGCAAAAGACTCTCTACATCCCATTCCTTGGCACTCCCTATAGACATAAGACCTTATCTCTGATAGAAACCAATGCTCTGAAAAAATATCTTGTTAATTTCAGAGAGTGCAGTTAGTTAGAAGAGGCTTAGCTGAAAAGTAAAATTACTGAAAAGAAAATTGGTTCTGTTTTACTTCAAACCAGGACAAACGCCTCATGCTCCACAGCATCAGCAAAATGCACTTCAACTTGAAAAACACAAAATTGACCAAAAGCTAAAATTAACAACAACAATAATAATAATTAATACTAACAAAAAGTTAGGGCCAGTCTTATGTTTATTTAAGGCCCTTTCTGAGGTGTTTGTGTTTTGCTGGTTTAGGGTATTGCTTATTACCAGCCATTTAGTTTGATGTTCTGCTGATGGCTTCAGCCTGCAGTCTGAGTGTTCAAACATAGCAGGTATGTACCTCAGCTGCCTTCCTGAGCAAGTATCGCATCTTAACCCTCTGCTGAAGCTGACTCAAACTCACCTCACGGTTCAAACTCACCTCACGCTGCAATTAGGTAAGGAAGCATTCAAGCAGTCTGTTGCCTTGCCTGGACTTCAAACAGCAGCTCCTGGAGGGAGAGAGGCATTAGGAAAGTTAATGCTAGGATATCTGCAGCTGAACATTATTTGAGCAGAACTCCTCACACCACAGAAGTGCCTTGGGGTCAATACTTGGCCCAGTCTTATTCAACATACTCATCAATAACCTGGACAATGTATCTTCTGCAAATTGACCGATGATACCAAATTAGGAGGGCTGGCAGACACTCCAGAAGGCTGTGCTGCCATCCAGTGTGACTTGGACAGGCTGGAGAGCTGGACAGAGAAGAATATAATAAGATTCCTCAAGAGCAAGTGTACGGTCCTGCATCTGGGGAGGAAGAATGCGAGACATCAGTACAGGTTAGGGGTGGACCTGCTGGAAAGCACTTCTGAGGAGAAGGATCTGGTAGTCCTGGTAGACAGTAAATGATCCATGAGCCATCAATGTGCCCCTGTTGCTAAGAGNTAGGCTGCTTAGGGAGGTTGTGCAGTCCCCTCCTCTGGAGATCTTCAAGATCCACCTACATGCAATCCTGAGCAATGTGCTCTAGGCAACCCTGCTTCAGCAGGGGAGTTGGACCAGATGACCTCTAGAGGTCCCTTCCAACTCTGACAATTCCATGATTCTGTGAAATTAGACTACTGCCTTTTCTAGTTTACTCCCTGAGTAACCTGTCTGGGCTGGAGGATCAGTAGGCCTCATTGTGCCTACTACTGAGGCAGACAGATTGGAATACAGACCTTGCTTTTGATTTTTCTGGTGATCAGGTCAGGGAGAAAATGGAGCCCAAGAGATGTTTTCCTTTAACACCTACTGCCCGATCCTCAGTATGTGACATTGTGACTGACAAAACTTCTGGGCCAGGATAGGTTTTGCTGCAGCACAGCATGTCTTTAGAACAGACCTCTGTCTTCATGACATCAGCATTACACATCAGCAAGGTTTACAAGCAAATGAACAATGCAATGTTGCTGCAGAAAAGAAGTGGCAGTAACAAACTGCAGAATTTAGAAAGACCCAGGAAGATGAGTACTGTTGAGAAGGTCAGTTTCTCAGCCAAAGGAGATACCTATGCACAGACTGCACATTGATCAAGGGGCACAGCTGGGCTCAAAATGAATCCTGGAAAAGAGTCTCGTGAAGCAAGGGGCTTGTAAGCAGCAAGAACCACAGGAGTGGCAGTGCATACCTCCCTCTTGCATGTGCTCTCCATAACAGAGCATCAGCTGTTAATGCACATGGCTTGATTTTAGCATGCTGATTTATTATTTACAGAGTGCCAATAAAATTTATATGATGACAGCTGGTGGCTCCTGTGGTAATTTATAAACAGCAACAACAACACACTACAGACATCAGAAACTCCAAGAGGAATTTAACACTATTGTGTGATATTCAGAACAGAATAATGTAGGTATTTTTCTAATTTTGCAGACTTTTAACAATCTTTGTGTAATACATCTATACTGGACTTTGTGCAAAGTATTATGCAAAGTTAATATTTCCCTGAGGTATATTTTTTTCCTTCAGAATGGAGGTCACCACAAAGACTCATCTGGACTTTCTATCTAGATTTGTTGCTCTGAAAAAAGTGTCAGTTAATTTCTATAGTCCAAGCCTCTGCACATTCAGTTGGGAAATCCAGCACATGATTGTCTGCTTTTCTTCCTGCACTGCGTTTCCCCAAAAGAAATACTAACAAATGGGAACTGCTGTGCTGATGATGGAACCAGAATGGACTACTGCCCTTGTTCTACAACCTGTGTTTAGTCTGCACATCCACAAGTAGAAGAGAGTAAAATAAAATTTGTGTGATCCAATGACTGGTCATTATCAGTGTACCATGACAGAAACACACATACCTGGTATGTGACTAGAAGATGACACTATTGACTGACTTTTCTTTATTCTACAAAAACCTTCATTGATCATACTATCCCTCTTTATTTATCTTTCCATTTTATTTCCCAAGTCCTTGGTTTCCTTTCCACTCCTTGGTTTCCAGTTTGTTGTGTTTTTTTTTTTTNTTTTTTTTTTTTTTTTTTTCTTTTTTTTTTTTTTTTTTTTTTTTTTTTTTTTTTCCCATCTACATATATTCTTCAAAACAGTAAAAAGTTTTCACAGCTTACTGTATCTTCATATAAAGGTGTAAATTCATGTGTAATTTGTCATGGGTTTAGAGACAGAGGCTGTTTTACTCTACAACAACCTTTCCAGTGTTCGAAGTTTTTTAATGGTACAATTAAGATGTCTATTATTTTCAGTGTTACCTGTCCCTAGGGACATAAGTAGGTTGCTCTTGAGGAAGTGCTATTTTCTGGTTTACCTGGAACATGCTTCATTCTATTTCCACACAATCTCTAGTTCCTGGTAAGAAAGGTCAGAGCGACTTTAGCTCAAAATGTTAACAATTGCCCTGTACAACAGAAGACTCTGGACACTGAAACATAAATCAGGACAAGGTCCAAAAGTCTCGACAAAGGCTTGAAACCCACCTAAACACTAAACTGACTTTTTGGGTACTCTCTTTTCAGAATAATCATATTATGATTTAATGTTTAGCAAGAATGTTATCAGTAATAAAGAAGACTTTTCTGTATTGGTGATGATCACCATTTCATCCATCATTGTGTGGGAAAAGTGCTCCAGGGCAAGAGCCCATCAAGTTACAGTGGGAACCATGCCACTCAGACAGATGGGGATATCTTTAGGTAGCTGAAAGATCATGTATGCGCATCAGCAATGGGTGCTCAAGGCACAATTCCCAGCTGGGAACACTGAAAATTGTGTCTGTTACAAGCTGTCTGTGGCTTTAGCTACTGCTAATCCCTCGCGGGTCAGAATTATTTTTTAAAAACAAAGAATGGCTTGTGTGTCCCCACACCCCTCTGTGAGCAAAGGCACAACAGAGCAGGGAGCACAAATTTCACAACTGGCCTATGCTGAGAGGAGAGTGTAGAATACAAAGTACAGAATTACTAGAGTAATTCTTTTTGCATGTCCCATTCAAATCAAGTGTCCCATTCAAATCAGGGCATACAGCATTTGGTTGGTTGTTACATCTTTCAAGCGTTCTGATACAACATGGTTTGACCACTCACTGATTAACACACCCATACTACTGCTTTGAAAAACAACTATAATTCTACAGTTCCATCAGCATCTTTCTTGACCTAGATGTCTCTGGACTTGGTCTTGCTACTTAAGTATAATCTCAGATAATGGAAGGTGTTTCACAGAGGTGTTGGAGCCACTGGGATGCTGGCATTATTTTGGCAGTCCAGGGGTATTCTTTGTTGCTCGTGGATGGCTTTAAGCTTCCAAGAAACAAAAGGTCTGTACGTCCAAGGTGGGGACTGTCCTACCATCGTCTCAAAGGTGCACTGACTTACCCAGTGTGCGAGATCACTTCTTGCAGTGAGCTGCAGCCCTCCAGCTAACCTAACAGGATTACACAGTAGACAAGGTAAAGTATGTATTTATCATAAGCAAGCTTCACATTATTATGAAAGTTGATACCATTTCGTGCTATAAAGATTAACTGGTACAACTGTCAGAGAATGAGATTCTTCTAACAGAACCTTGGAAACCAAAGCGCTTTCACTTGTCAGGGCTTGCAAAGGGACGCCGCAGCGACGAAGGAGAAAACCTTGAGCCTGGGAAGGGCCCGGCGTCAGTTTCTCCGGCTCCAGCACCGGAGAGAAACGCGCTCACGCCGAAAAGGGAGGGGAAGCCGAAGGTGCCATGTGGCTCCTGCACAGGGTCGGCAAGGCGCAGACACCCGACGTGCGGAACATTTTAACGGCAGGAGGCGATGCGCAGGCAGGCGACTCCCCCCGCCGGCCGATGGGGCTCTGCNCCTCGGTGCGGCGGTGGTGGTGTGTGGAGCGCCGGGCACCCTCGGGCACGGCCCGGGGAAGGGCGGCTGGGTGAGCTGGGGGCCTCCGCATCGCTGCTCTCAGGCGTCAGCTTTGGCTGTGCTAAACCTGTGTTACCTATCCTGGACGTACCACTTTACCTCTTAACTAACTTCAGGAATGTGATTTCCTGTATGGAGAGTTTGGGGAAGAGGGAGGAATCCTTAGCAGTCTTCACCAATGTCTCCTTATGTATAAAATAAAGAAATACTGTTGTCATTTTCCCGAAGCTCCACCACGCTGCTTTTATTTTATTTTATTTTTTTTTTTATTATTATTTTATTTTGCTAAGGGGTGAGGAGGGCGTTTGCTGCTACAAGGTAATAGTGGGAGAGATGTGTGGGTTTTGCTGGCTGCGTGCTCCAGCAGCACAGCACAGGGAAATACCATGGTCTCTGGCCTTATTTAGCTTCTCGCTTTCAGTTTCCACCTCTGGAACTTAGTAAAATGAAACTGTAGCTCTCCTTTCCCTGCACGCTGAGGATCCAAACAGTGGTGTGCTCAAGTTAACAGGTGCTGTCTGTTGAACAAGTGGCTGTTCGGTCAGCAGTAGGTGAAGATAGTTTTTCCTGGATTTGTGGTCAATGGGGAGTGGGGATATAGTGTGTATACATTGTATCAAGCCACCTCCCATTCCAAGCCCGTGTGGCACCTTTCATGAATGCAGTAGGTGTTTACAGGTACACCTTGCAAGATCCTATCTATAAAAAAGAATTGGATGGGAGTGCCTTGCCTACCTTAACCAACCTGTCAACAGCCACCTAACAACTGTGTAGTACCATGGTTTCTACTGACAACCCTCTATTGTATAAACATGTTCAATGCTGGGAACGTGGGGTTTTGTCATGACAAAAATATGCTACTGCTTGTATTAACTGGTTATTCAGATACTAGTTTGTTAAATGGAAGAATTGCAAAAGGCATAATGGCTTGTTCAGCCTGGAGAAGGCTCGGGGGAGACCTTGTAGCAACCTTCCGGTATCTGGAGGGAGCTACAGGAGAGCTGGAAAGGGACTCTTTGTCAGGAAGTGGAGTGATAGAACAAGGGGTAACGTTTTTAAATTGGAAGAGGGGAGATTCAGATTAGATATTAGGAAGAAATTCTTTCCTGTGAGGGTGATGAGGCACTGGAACAGGTTGCCCAGAGAAACTGTGAATGCCCCATCCCTGGAAGTGTTTAAGGCCAGGCTGGATGGGGCTTTGAGCAACCTGCTGTGGTGAGAGGTGTCTCTGCCCAAGTCAGGGGGATTGGAACTGGACGATCTTCAAGGTTCCTTCCAACTCTAACCATTCCATGATAATTCTGATACTTCATAACATCACTTAAGTGACTTTAAAGTGTAAAGTGTAGTTGAGACTAGTTTAATTGTTTAGTTCAAGTCCACTTTTTTTTTTTTTTAAACTTGGTGGCGTGGTTTTTTTTTTATATCAGTAATTTTTTAATTCTTAAGGTTTCAGGAAAGTCCCATCTAAAACCATACCAAGTTGATGGAGGCTGTTGCTTGTTATGACCTTTCCCTGGCTATCAAAAAATTACAGCAAGTGTATCTCTCATGTTTCTACTCCCTGCTCCTTTTTCTGAGTTGCATAGAATACAGGCTTTTTAGAAAGTGTTTTTCTTACTCTAGAAGTGTATTTTATAGGGCATAAAATTGTTCAGCTTGAGTGGGGCCTTACATTTTGTTTCACAGTGAACAATACTATGAATAATTGAACTGTGTCATTCTGGACTCATTTAAGTATTTGAGAAAAAAGTTCTGGAAGTCAGATTTCACAGTCTTTTTTTACTGAAGTAGAAGTCCAGGGCTAAGGTGAGGCAGAATGTATAGCATCTTGGTTTCTAGATATGCATCAGTGCAACAGCCATAAAAGTGCAGGGTGCAAGATGTCACCAGAGCTGGTTGTCATACTCTTTAGGATGCAAAATTGAGTAGTGCTTGTATTGGGTTTCTTTATGAAACAGATTTTTCTAAATATGTTTTGGGACAGTCTTGATGCAAAATTGTGTGCCTTTTCTGAAGTCTGCATTCAAATTAGCCTAATAAACCAATCTTTCTTTCATGCTAACATTTCTGGTTAGTGCAAAGCTTTCTCATTTCTCGGAATTGACTTTCTGCCTGCCAGACTCATTCTGTGGTCTCATTATTCAGTGGACATCACATCAGAAGTAATATTGGAGGTGACTGTAGTGAACAAATACCGAGTTTATTATACCATTAATTGAATTGGCCAGAAAGAAAAGGATTAGGAAAAAGTAATGTCCAGACATCCTGTAGTAAAAGTATTTTTTGGAAAGGCAAGAAGAATTCTTGATCATGTAAGAAAGACTTGGTCAAGTTTTGGTAAATCTGACTCATTTCGCAGCCACATCTGTTTGCTTTCAAATGCTTTGCATTTGAGATGTTTAATTAGAAAAAATAGCTATAAATTAGGGTAAGAGGGAAGAAGGGCACAAAACTTCCAATACTGGGATAATTTATCCTAAGTTATTTCTTTGGAAAATTTTAGACATTGCCTATGAGTACTGAGTATATACAGATATAAATAACTTAATTGGATTTTTCAACTGATTTGTTGTAAACCTGCTAATAGACTTTTTTTCCTCTACTTATTGTAGATGTTCTTATCAGAAGTGATGCTCCTAGAGAACAGAATTATTTGAAATTGTTCTTCTTTTCTTTGACATTGTATTTGAAAGAGTAAGTATAGATAATTTTTTAAAGTGTATTTAAAAAGAGAAGACTGTAAATTCATCTTGTCTGTGAGTTAAATTGGAATCTAGTGCTTTCTATATAATCACCAGAATGTACACATGTTAGATTTTCTTTATACCCTGTACATCTTTATGTATGGTCCATAAACCAAGAGGGAGAGGGGGAAAAACTCATTTTGCTGGAGGAAGTCAGTATACTGACATTGTTTATGCAGTATTGCTGACAAAAATATAATGAAAAATACAAAACTTAATTTATCATTATAATGGGCACACAGGAAGCAAGTATATCATAATTTAAAGTAACTGAAATTTACTACTAGTAGTACAGTTTTATATAGACCTTTCTCTTGACACTCCTATCCTTTAAAATCAGTATTAATGTTATAAAATGTCCTAGAACTGAAATTTGAAGAATAATAGTTAGAATCAGCACGTTGTTTTAGATTTGGTTTGTGTGTTGTGGTTTGGGCTTGATTGGCAAAGGATCTGGATATCTCTCAATAGCTTGAGAGGAGACTACTCAGTGAGGTGAGGTATGAAGAACAGAGTAGAAGGTAATCTATTATATGCTGCCTTTCAAGCCAGTGTTGGTGATTGAATATCACACTTTTTTCTGTTTCTTTCAGAAAAGATACGGAAGACGATGATGAAAAGTCTATCTTTCTTGAGAATGGGGTCTTTTTTTGCATAGTTCCAACTTAATTGTTGAACTTGCCATCAAAGGTATGAGTTTGAGGGGGTGTGTGTGTGTGTGTTTGTGCTTGATTTGGTAATTATGAAAGTGAATGATGTTATTCAGGCAAAAATTAGTTATTGAGTTATAAAAGTTTGAGCTATATTTCCATTATAAGTGTTCTTAATGTTTTCTTAAGATCTCTCTCACCGTGTCTTGCTCACACATTATATTTAGCAGATCACTTGGAAACAAGTATTTCAGTTCTTACATCTCTCTGTTTTGTTTGTTGAGCTATTATTTCCCCTTCTGAGGAAACACTGTGAAGTCATGGAATCTCTGCTACTTTGGGAAGATGGAAAACAGATGGGTTCCTCAGCAGTCAACAGTGTTCCTAGCTGCCTCTAATTTTTTTTGCTTGTCTGTTTTTGTAAGTCTGCATGGTTTCCCCTTCATAAATACATGCTGACTACTCCCCGTCATCTCCTTGTCCTTCATGTGTTTGAAAACAGTTTCCAGGATTATTTACTCCACCTTCCCAGGGATCAGGGTGAGGCTAACAGACCTCTAGTTACCTACATCCTCTTTCTTGCCTATGAAAATGGGATTGACAATTGTGTTCTTGAGTCCTCTGGAACCTCACCCGTAAGCTCAAGACTTTCAAACGTAATTGAGAGTGGCCTTGCAGGGCCAGCTGTCTTAACATTCATGGTGGTATCTCATCAAGTCCATGGAAGTCTTATGTCTAGTTTGTTTAAAGGTTTCTTAATCTGATCCTCCCTCAGTCAGAGTAAGTATTTCTTGCTTCAGAATTTCCCTCTGGTCTCAGGGGCCTGGGATACCAGAAAGCAGGTTTTACCTGTAAAGAGCAAGGTGAAGAAGAAACTTTGACCTATTTGTATCCTTTTACCTTCCCTAACCCCATTCAGCAGCAGACCCACATTTCCCCTACTCTTCCTTACACTGCCTTGTAAGTATGCTCTAAGTACATTCACTTGACCTTAGTATCTCTCACCAGATTGAGATGCCAATGGAATTCCACTTTTCTAACCATATCCCAGTATATCCAAGTGGTGTTTCTGTATCATGTGCATGCACATGCTTGATGTGGCTTTGCATCACCTCTGTTCAGTTGATTATAAGATCTCCAATTTCCACATAATCCTGCATCCTTTGCTTGCAAACCCTGACTGCTGCTTCCTGATTCAGTTGTAGGTCACCACCTCATTCTCTTAACATTCCTAGCCTTCCTTTAGCAGATTAACCAGCCTGTTGCCAAAGATGCTTTTATCCCATGTATGTTGAGTGAATCCTTCCCCTCTTCCCTAGCAGTTTTTGATCCTCAGAGTCAGTTCTATGGATGTAAAAGCTGAGTCCTAGCTTTTGACACAAGCTGCACAACCAGCTGTTGGTCCACAGAGTCTGTCTCCTCCTTCTCAAGTCCTTCCCATTTACCAGTAAGATGAAAGACACACCATGTGGTCTGCAAGCCACGTAGCCATGCTTGATATGCTCTCCATCTCCCTTGGCTATATCCGTGGTACCCAGAAGGAAGAGCAGCTGAGGATAATAGTCTGAAAACCAGAGTGCTACCAGCCTTAGTAGTATGTCCATGGTACCCAGGACCCCAGCCGCTGGCAAACAGCAAATGTTGTCAGGGGATGGGTTGGGCTGGTAGAGGTCCCTCTCTTCCTGCAGCAGTGAGTTTGTAACCACTGTTACTTGCCCTGTCCTTCGCACACTGCCAGAGGATTTTGGAACAGCTGCCTTAGAGGCTTCATTGGGCAGAGCTCACTGTCTTTGCCTGCTGCCAGGGCTCAGAACCTGCTCAGAGCTGCAGAGTCAGAGCTGCAACTGGAGCAGGAACTGTCCTCCTGGTGCTGAGCTCAGAAGCTCCCAGGCTTCACCAGACTCAACTCCTCCATGTCCAACCTGACAAGCGAAGGCTCTGCTGCCTTCTCAGTGTGGTGGGACTTCACATTCCTGTAGCTGCAGGGTCTTGGTGGCTATCTGATCCGTATCTGCTCACCTCCTCCCACAGCTTCTCTGCTTGATGAGACGTATCTTCCATCAGCACACGCTTAGAATGGTACAAACTGGTTTTTAGTTCTAAACCTGCTGGTTACCAAACCTAACTTACAACAGAGGCACATTAAGAACTGGCAGGTTCAGGAGTATATTACATCATTTATGTGTCTAGAAACTGAACATGTGCAGTATATTAATACCATGGATATAGCAGACTATGGTGCATGCAGTAAGTAAAATTTAAAAAGAATAGTAAGTATAGACCTAAATATCTTTTATGATTATAAACTTTAAAACAACTTTAAGGGCACGGTAGCTGTATTCAGTTTACAACATGGGTGTACAAAACAGATGTTAGGATTAGAGTAAGCACAGTTCTCTGCTATACTTGAATGAGAAGACTGTTACAATAGAGGACAGCAAATGAAGAGTTGTGATAAATAGAAGTGTGAGAGAATGTCAGGTAGGCGATTTGAGTCTGATTTTGATTAGAGAGCTAGGAAAAGAAGAAAACTGCAAACATGCAATTTGTGGATAATAATAAGCAGAGAAATTGTGAATGCCAGTGAAGATAGACAAGTAAGCAAAACACCTGCAAGCAGAGACATTTGACTGATAAACAGTATGAAATTTCAATGCAACATGTAGAAGCTGAAAAGAATGGAAGGAAAACCAACATGGACAAGTTCCCTGAAGCCCAAAAATCGGGGAAACTAATGGGTGGGAGTGTAGCTTGGGATTTGTGTGTCTGTTATGAAGCTCTGGAGTTCATACTGTAGGATTTGGTAGGGTTTCTTCAATCTAAAACAAAAAAGAACCCAGCACTCTAAACTGTCAGAATGGAAAGCTTGAAGTTTTAAGTGTGATTAGTAGTGAGAAAGCTTACTGTTTTATGATACCCCTTAATAATCCACATGAAAGGTGTTAGGGTACTGTTGTTTCTTTCTCTATTGGTTTCCTATAAATGCTACTAGGAGATTCTTTAAGCAGGGTAAAATGACAGATTCCTAGGAGAGTTTGTGACTATTTTAGCCTGCAAGCTTTTAAAAAATAATCTCAAAATACAGTTGGCAGGCTATGATAGATAGGTGGGATGAATCCTTGTATAACAATATATTGTAATTCTTGTTTGTATTTCTGTATTTCTTCTTTGCCTTGCAAACTTTTTATTTTGATGGGAGACTTATTTTCTTCAATGTTTATATCTATTACTGCTGCCAGTTACCTGCTTTACCTACTACTTAATAGTTTTACCAGGTACTTGTTAAACTTGCATCTTGATGATAAATGTTACTTTTTAGTGAGATATAACTTACTATTGAAATCATAGAATATTTCTCTTCCTGGTACTTCAACAGTGTACGCGAAATGTCTGTAAGTTTTCATTTAATTCCTTAAGTCAATATCTGACTGGTTTTTTTTTAAATGTATGTGGAACCCTGTGGGATGTATTACACCGGTTAATTTACTTTTTTTTTTCTTTTAATATTTATTTATCTCTCTAGGATAATCTTTTTTTCCTGGGTTGTGACAGATTATTGCTTGTGTGTGTTCAATGGGACGACGAATTCACTTTGTGGTTGACCCTCAGGGTTGGTGCTGCATGGGCCTGATTATCTTTGTCTGGCTGTACAATACAATCTTCATTCCAAAAGTCATCCTTTTTCCTCACTATGAAGAGGGACATATTTCAGTTGTGGCAATTTTGTGTAAGTCAATTTAACTTAGCCCTTTTTTTCTACTAGTAAAAATAGACTCTTTGCGCAGTAGTTAACTTATATGGGAAAGGTCAGAAAATACAGAATAAGGTGAAGGATAAAGATAAATGATAAGGTAAAGGATAAGAGTTCGGGGATGGAGCCTGCATGTTTGTGTTCTAAGACACATCATTTCATTTCAGATGTGTTACGGTAAAACTTGTTTATGTAGAAACTGGGGAAAAGCATTAATACAGCTTTCAGATGACGTAGCTAGAATTTACTGGTAGAATTTCAGGCCCACAACTCTTGGTGCTTGTCAGAATTTGGGGTGGTAGAAATGATGGTTGGCAAACTGAGTTTTGTTATTTTTTTTTGTATGTCCTGGGATGGGCCAGATAATATGATTTATGCTAATAGGTTTTTCTGGGGAAAAGGCTTGAATTATAACTGGAACCAAATTTAAAGTGAAGATGGACTATTGGGAATGG
Source organism: Thinocorus orbignyianus (assembly GCA_013400375.1). Lineage (NCBI taxonomy): Eukaryota > Metazoa > Chordata > Aves > Ciconiiformes > Thinocoridae > Thinocorus > Thinocorus orbignyianus. The sequence continues at coordinate 266,227 of VXBW01007204.1, forward strand.
CCTTTCACACAGAGACTTTGAAATATAGAATGATATGTGCCTATTTGATAAGGCAATGGAGGAATGACTTCTTAAATACAGGGGTAAGATCATAGTGGCATCCTTCTGGTGCTATCAAAACAGTGTTTACTTCTACCTTTTCCTTCCCCTTTTCAAGACCGGGAAGTTACTTAATAGTGTAGAATGTATAGTACCAAAAATATATCTGGAATGGAATGAGAAAGCTGAGTAATTTCCAACTCAGTGCTGGGTACACCTGAAAAGGACTTAACAAATGGTTATTTATTTTTTCAGGTTATTACTTCTGCTCATTATTTTGTATAGCTTCGTTACTAAGAGCCTCAGTAGCTGATCCAGGAAAGCTACCTGAAAACCCAAAGATACCAATTACAGGTACGTTAAGATGTTTCTGTGTAATGGATTAAAGGTTATTTTAATGACCTCAAAATATTTAGGAATCGATTTGATTTTGTGAGGAAACCATGAGCTGTCTCAGTTGAAGGCTATATTGTTGATGAAATTAAAATCAATATGTCACTTTTTAACTTGTAAAGTTCTAGCACTTTCCCTTGTGTAGATTCAAAACTTCTTTTTCAAAACTTGTATTCCATCAGAAGTTTAGTTGTGTTGGAACTTCTGCTAGGGAAAATCTTTTTGCATTACAAACATATTTCATGTACTTGATAATATTTAACAAAAAGTGTTTAGAGATGGTTAATCATTGTAACTCTACACAACTTTTTTTAAAGTGAATTTGTAAGATGTTGAAAGTGGTGGTAGAAAGTACTGTTATGCTGGATTTTACCTGTACATGATTTACACTTTTTTTTTTTTTGATGACTTACGTTTGTATGAGCTGTTAACCAAACAAATGTGATACTGATCATATTGTGTGCTATAGAGTAGCAACTTCTGCCCTTGTGAATTTATCATGATATTCCTGTATGGCATCTGATGCTCTAAAAATTGGAGGGAATTTGAAACCTTAATAATTCTCCACAGAGAAAGCCAACATTTTTATGAACTATTTGATGCTATTAAAGTGCTTGTCTAATGCACAGAGCTTTTAAATAGCAGTTTGGAATGGAGTAGGGCTATTAAACAGGATGGGCTTTGTCACGTTAACAGAAAACATTTGAATGTAGGAAATGCATCAAATGAAGTGAGGGGTGAACATTTCAGTATAGTCTTGCAAATGTGGTGGCTGCCAGCGGGTAACATTTTACTGTCTATTCCTGATGTTAGTGAGAATCTAGGTGATGTCTTTGGACACATGATCTGTTTAGCGTCAGCACTGATGTTATGATATACACAAATTAGGCAACAGGTAGCAGGAAGGGATGTATCTCTGGGATTCATATGTGAAACACTGATTAGAGAAAATCTCCTGTCAATATTCTCCCTGCTCCTGGTAACTGAGCCTTTGATCAAGTAAAACAAAGCGTCTCTCAGACTTGGTTCCTGCAGTCAAGAGTTCTTGCTGCAGGAAGAAGAGCATGGGTTCTGCAGCCCGAGATGGAGAATGAAAGTGCTCGGTACAGTTACAGAAAATGACGTTATAATGGCTGAATGTTGATTTACCTGCAAAATATGAGGACCAGTACAAATTCCCTTTATGCACAAACATTTCTTTCTCTTCTAAGAGATCCCTTTAAATGTCTCTCCAACCTCTTCATGCTCCATTCATTTCGTATGTCAGTGATATTTGATAGATACTTCTGAAGAGGGAACACTTAGGCTTGACTGTGACATTGATTCTATGATTTGGTTTGTGCTATATCAGTGATTTTGTACTTTCTAAAGTAGCACTTCAGTTTTCTGGTATTCTCTAGGTTGGCAGGAAGAAATATTTTTGCATGGTATAAACTATTCAAAAATGAAGTTGGGGTGTTTCTGAACTCTGCTGGTACCTACCCTATTAGAGTGACACCTTTGTGACACTGGATTTGTGGGAACGTTGTAAATCACTTTCCATCTGGCATTATTACTAGTTTAATGATCTCAGATATTTGGCTTCTTTACTTCCACTGTCCAAATGTTATTTTTCAAGAAAGACAAGATTAGAGCTGCCTGCAGGTGGCTCAGAAGTGCTGAATTTATCCTTATTTTGTTTATATAGGGCAATGCTTTACCATATAAAATTTCAGGAATTCCTACTCTAAAATCTAAGGTTATTTATTTTCCCCATGCGATACAAGAAATTTCTCTGCATCAAAAAAGTTCTAGGTTGTTTAAGTAAAAACAACCAAAGTATTTAAGGTTTTCAGTCATGCACCAATTTTCCTAAAAGACAGAAAATGTATGAGTTTGTGGATGAAACTATTACGGTGTTGGTGTGGTCTGTTTCCCATGTGGAGATGACCTTCCCAAATATATAATTTAAATTCTCATTTTCAAAGTTTTCTTGTAATTTGAAGATAAATTTGCTATTTGAGATAAGTAATAGCTAAGCTGAAGAACAGTAGCTCCTGGAAGCTTCAGCTACTCAGCATCTCTGGAGATCAGCTTGAAGAATTTCACAGTGGGCATACAAAATAGTGTATATTTTTAAATACAGGCCTATCCTGTGTCTGCTCTTTGCTTGTCTTATGGTAAAATTGCATGTTGTGAGATGCATCTCATAAAAGGCTTTGAGATGGGAGATGCTCCTGAAGTGTTCATTGTGTATTTTATTTTAGTTAGCTAACTGTGAAAAATTCAAGTAGCAGTATTTTCCCTGGAGATTTTGGAATGGCAAGGAGCTTGTCGGTTGGCTCTGTCTCGCAGATACATTTTTTCACACTAGAAGTGTAAGAATAGAATTGAATGATGGTCTTCCTTGTTTGAGTGACATCTTTTGTACCATAGTAATTACTCCGTAGAAATATGTAGGAGGAGAGAGGATTTTGGAGAAGAAAATTTGCACAGAGAGACAGTAATGTTTTTCCGGTTTAATTAGGGTAGGCAGTGGAAAAAAAATTTTTTTATATGCTGACCATCCTTCTGAGATCATAGTAAGTTTGTTGTGGTTTTTTTCCTCTTTGAATTGCTACCATATAAATTTATAATGAGTGTGCTGTACTGAGTTTAAATCTGTCTAAGGTGTCTTTAAATTTTCACCTAGAACGAGAATATTGGGAATTATGTAACAAATGCAATATGATGAGACCAAAGCGTTCACACCATTGCAGTCGTTGTGGACATTGTGTGAGGAGGATGGATCATCACTGTCCATGGTAAGACCAGGACATTCATTGTAACAATCTGCTGTTGTTTTAGTGAATAATTTCAAAGTTTATGGTCTTGACTATTGCTTATTTGTCATATTTTTGACCCAGTACTGCTTAATCATTCAGGTATTTAGAGCAGGAAGAGAACAGCTTTGAGGCATTCTTAAATCTGCAAGTAAAATCGACAGTAAAAACTGTTGCAGTGTAACACTTTATCATTGTCAAATTGTTATATGCCATAGTTTAGGAAAATTCACATCTTTTTTTTAAACAATTGGAGTTTTTACTCGTAAAACTGATAATTACTACATAATAAATTTGTAGATTGCAGATTTATTTAATTTGTTGTAATTTATTTTTTTCATGCTGGAAAAAAATATTTTTTGTAGGAAATTAAACAGTATTTAGGTTTCTTTGATTGAAAGGAAAGATTACAATTTTGACATGGGATGCTCTTAGTAATAATGAAAATAAACACTGTCTGAAACCATGATCTGGTTCTTAGTTTACCAAATATCTGTGCTGGGCAAAAAATATTATTGACTCATACCATGCCCTGCTTGTCATAACCACTCTGATTTTGTAGTGAAATTGCTTATTTTGGTGTTCTCTAACTAGTTTCAGTCAAAATGAACTAATTTGGCTGAAATTCTCCATTTAAACTAATTGTTTGTAGTTTAAAATGAAGTCAGGCATTTCTTCTCAGTAGTTCTGCAGTATCATTTCCATCAAGACAGCGATGATGAACTGCAGAGCACAGAGTCGACGTCATGATCCTTCTATGTTGATTTAGCCATTTTTCAAACCACTCTTTTTGTCAATCATTGCTTCAGAAAATAGTACTGGTGTAGTTCTTTAGTCATGATGGCTTAGCTTTGTACTGATGTCTATGCCAACGCTTGTATGAAATTGTGACCTGACCACATTCTTTGCATCAATTTAACTTCCATGAAGCAGACTAGACCTGGATTTCAAAGGTTTTGAATCTGGTATTTAACATTTCTAGAATCCTTGTGATTCCTTTACTCCGTTATGTTGGACTATGCAGGTGTTTCTGAATAGGGATGCCTGTCCTGTCTTCTGTTTCCTAGGCTCCTTCCTTAAATAATGCTTATTTGTCATTGAGGTACCTTGTCATCACATTTATTTCAAACCATTTATTTGCATTTCCAGTTTCACAGTTCACGATCAGTGAAATGTGTGGAGTAGCAGAAGATAATAAATATTACTATGAAATTTTGCAGACTGAAAAAGTAATTAATTTTGTTACTTGAGTTTTACTTAATGTTGTAGGAGTATCTTTGCTACATGAAAATACGGAGAAATATGTCTCCTGTTCTGAACAGTAATCTGAGTAATGTAACTTCTAAATGCAGTATAAGGAAGCCATCCATTTCAGTAACTGCCATCTTTAATACACAGACCATCACTTTGATTAAGAATGGAGTGATTAATCAGTAGTTCTTATGTTTGCTCATAACTTCCAATACTCTTATAGCCTGTATTATAACTTTTTATTCACAGGAACCGCATATCATAAATACAGTGTTAAAGTCTTTATATTTTTGTCTTTTTATGTACACTTTGTTTCTCTGCAGGATTAATAATTGCGTTGGTGAAGACAATCACTGGCTATTTTTACAGCTCTGTTTCTACACTCAGATCCTTAGTTCCTATACGCTGATACTTGATTTCTGCCATTTCTACTACTTTTTCCCTCTGAAAAAAGAAAACTGGGTAAGAACCTTTTTTATCTACAAAGTGAATAAACAGTTAGTACTGCAACGTAATTTGTTTTGGTGTCTAGTTACTGCACGTCTCTGCTGACTGAATTGGTTAACAGTGGAGAGTTCATTTAGGTGTATGTTATCAAGTAAGCAAACTGATTTGTGGTAAGTAACGAAGTATCATTCTAAAAGGGTATATGATTTCTGTGTGTTAAAAAGACATCACTAGTTTTCTTAGAAATCTAAGGAAGGAGGACAGAAATGGTTAGGTTTCTTCAGAAGCAAAGTAACTACTTTAGGCATATTCTAATTTCTTTTTATTTTCTCAAAAGTAAATCTATAATCTGTGCAGAGTATATATCAACCCTAAGTCTCTATTTAAAAATGCTGGTATTGCCAGAAAAATGTGAAAAAAACCCCTTATAATCAGACTGAAAGGAGAAAAAAATGTACATTGGTTTTGAAGCAGTGTTTTTCGTTGCTTTGAAAAGGTCATGAGAATTAAGGGAGAATTATGTTTGGTTTGTTTTACTTGGACTCTATGCCATTATCGTATTTCAACATGTTGTCATGAGCAAAATGGTGTTGAGCACGGAGAAAATGTACTTACGGATTGGAATAGAGTAAAAAAACCATGGAATTTCTTCTGCTATGAATCTGAAGTTGTAAAGTCTCTATGTGTGGTGCTTGTTTATGTCTATTATCTGTAGTGTTCAGAATATTCAAGAGGTTTGCTTGGAAGTTACTGAATGCTTGAAAGTGCTAGAATAGCAAAGCTGATATTCTTTCTTTTGAAGTAAATGCTATGAGATCTTGCTCATAAAGAAACTGAAAACTTCTGGCCCAAATCTGAAATGGACTTCGTATTTGTACTGCACTGTAACAAATACAAATGTGGTAAAGAGAAAAACCTAGAAAACAAGCTTAAGAAAAATTCAAAATTAGATAACATTCATCCTAAGTGATGAAAGTGAGCCCATTCCAGAAATGGATGGTTTACTCTAAATTTTACTGAGATTTTTTTTCAAGTATTGAAGTGCTGCAGATTTTTTTTCTCATTTTGTTCCGTATTGATGTGACACTCCAGCATACTCTCTGCTGATGGGTCACACCCGTCTTTCAAGGCTGCTGGAGACTGGCCTTTGGATATGGCTAAGGCAAGTCCTGTCTTCCGTTTTACTGAAGAACTTCAGTTTGCCATGCTACTTTTTATCCTAAATTGTATAAAATAAAAATGTTTAACTTCCTGAAACATTCTACTTCTGGAGAAGAATGGGGCATAGCCTTCCAAGCTTATTTGCTTCCATATCAGTTTGTAGTGTATGTGAAGATGTTGTGTCAAAGGAGAGCTGAAAATATAGGAAGACTGTACTCCTTGGATCATCCAGAACTAATAGAAGCGTTATGTTCAAGTTGAGAGATACCAACCTTTTATTATATGGAATGTGCCAAAGTTGAGGATTTTTGCAAATCTCTCTTAACATAGCTACTATTCTAAAGGAATTTGATTTTTTAATTATTTAATCTATATGAATGTTTCCATTTAAATGGTTTAAGGAACTCTAGAAATGCAGAAAAGAGAAGAATTTGCTAGCTGCTTGAAGCATCTTCTCATAGACACTTCCCTGTAAACTGAGACAGACTTGTAAAATGTCTCTTAAAATGGAGTACTCACATTTTTCAGTTTGGTTCCAGTTTTTTGCAGATGGGCTTTTGATATTCACCTTATTTTACAGGCATTATGAGGTTGGAGGGAGCTGTTTTGATTTGTTGTAGCTGGATTCAAGTTAAAAGGGATACGAAATTGCAGTCTTTTTGTATTAGTGAAGAAATCTGTCACCAGAGTAAAATTTCTTACAAATATGTTACATTTTGGCTGTTTGGAAAGCTAATGTATTTGAAAGGTAACTAACTATAAGCGCTTTTGCTTCTGATTTCAGTAGCTGTGCAAACTTCTTTTTAATTCATCAACTAAGTTAATCTGCTACATTTCTGGACAGAGTAATCTCGTACTGTCCGCATTCAGAAGGCTTCCTATGCACAGGGTTTGCAGGTTTCAAGTGCAACAGCTTCTCAATGATACTGATGTGTATACTGGATTGAATATTGCAGCGCTTCTAGGAGTGTTATTTTCCAAAGATAAAATCTTTGTCTGAAATTGGTGCCATTTCTCTAATAGTGTAACTTCATGGCAGAATATTTCCTTTTGATTGTGAGAGTCCCTCCCCTGAATGCTCTAACTTGCACTGTGTTTAGGTAATAGACTCAAGTTCTGTTTGTTAGCCCTGCTTTTATAGACATGATGAAAGGGAGCCACGTTATTTGCTTGGTCTGTGCAAGAGAGGAATAGGGAAATCGTGTTTACTTCAGACAGTTTATAACCTCTAAAGAGGTAATAATAAATATTTATTAATAATAACGGTTCAAAAAATGAGTATGTATAAAACTTTGTCCTTGTTTATTTAACTGGGTTAATTCCAATAATTTTGGAGATAATTTTAATATCTACCTTTGAGAAGATGTAACATGTTAGGATGCAGAATGCATAGACAATAATTGTTTTAACCCAGTTTAACATGGTTGTCTGAAGAGTGGATCAGGTTCACATGTTTGGCTGCCTAAATTTACAGAGTCATAGAAGAAATTGAGTACTTTTTTTGTTTAGTTCTGTTTTGTTTCAGCTGTAGGTTTTTTAGCTTTATCAATTTGCATATATTGACACTTCAGATTATACTTTTCCTTTTGAAAAAGTGGTTCTGTGTTATAGTATATAACATTCTGTGCCTCAGAGACATAAATATGTTTACACCTCAGTTGACGCAGTAGGTCTGGTTTGTTCAGACCTTTGTTAAGTCTAGTATTACACGGAGTAGAAAGCTACTGAAAATGTAGCTTTCTCAGTTTTTCAGCTGCAGGACTCGGGGAGCACACTCTGAAGTACAGAAAATTAAGAATAATTTGTCTGGGTGTGTACTCAATTTATCATAGAATCATGTAATAGTTTGGGTTGGAAGGGACTTTTAAAGGTCATCTTATCCAACCCTTCCTGCAATGAGTAGAGACATTTTCAAATAGATCACATTGCTCAGAGCCCCTTCCAACCTGACCTTGAATGTTGGCATCTACCACCTCTTTGCCAACCTATGCCGGTGTTTCACCATCCTTATTGTAGAAAATTCCTTCCTTATATCTAGTATAAACCTGCCCTCTTTTCTGAACAGTTTGTCTCCATCTTTCTTGTAGTCCCCCTTTAGGTACTGGAAGGCTGCTGTAAGATCTCCCCAGAGCCTTCTCTTCTCTAGACTGAATAACCCCAGCTCTCTCAGTCCGTCCTCACAGGAGAAGTGCTCCAGCTCTCTGATCATTTTTGTGTCACTCCTCTGGACCCACTCCAACAGGTTCATGTCCTTCCTGTGCTGAGGACTCCAGAGCTGGACACAGTGCTCTAGAAGTGGGATCTCTCCAGGGAAAAGTAGAGCGGCAGAATCATCTCCTGTGGCCTGCTGGCCACACTTCTTTTGAAGCAACCCAGGATACGATTGGCTTTCTGCAGGTACACATTGTTGGCTCATGTACAGCTTTTCATCCACCTGGAGTACATCTGTCATCTGAAGATGACATCAGAGCTCTCTTTCAGCTGATTTTTAAAGTGTGGCTAAGGATGTGATGCCATGTAGCTTTGTACCACAGAATAGTTTGTCAGAATTATGTAATTTTGATGCTATCAGTGAGGTAATTTACTTGCTATTAAGATTTTAGGAAAGCAGTGTGCAAAATTCTTTTAGTCCTCATTAAAGCTGAAATACCACAGCATTGGTGAGACTTCAGTACCTTCTACCTTTCGTGGAAGTTCTATTCTTTGTTAAAATTTTGACTGTAACCAAGAGATTAACATTTTCTGAACTGAAAGGGGCTAGTGTTTAGCACAGATTCGGGGAATTAGATAATTTTTTCTAAACAACCATCTGGAATTAGCTTACTTCTTGCTCATTAAAAATTCTTAGTGAGTTTTTTGGCAGTGTGCCTTTATCTTAATTTTTGTTCTTCGGATGTGAAATACTGGGTAACACAAAAGCTGAAGAATTAAAATTGCTTTTCATGCTGTTGTGGAATAATCATGTTATCACAGTACTCATGAATGAATTATGAAAATATGATCACTGTATGCATGTTAGTATTTCCTTCTGAATCAACACTTGTGTTTTTTAAAGCTATTATCTTTAGAGACTTAAGTAAGAGAAATCCAAACATTTTTAAGTAAGTTTACTAAAGTAAGCATGATACCTATAAAACTAGTGACCAGACAATTCAACAGAGATGCAGTCTTTCAACTACAGGTCTCACAGCAGAATACCCCTTCATAGTATTCTTGGGTCTTGTAATTGGTACAGTCATAAGGACCAATTGTGGATATTGTTGCTGTTTGTCCACCAGGAGGAGCACAATTGCTGCTAGAAATAAAGAAAGTGGTGTTTAAATTGTCTGTGCGAGATCCTAGCAGTAGAAAAATAGATAACTCAATAAAACAGCATATAAGTTCCTGTGCTAGCTTTGGTGATTTTTAGAGGCTAAGACTGGAATTTTCTTAATTTTGCTTCTTCATTAAAAACATCAAGGTCAGGGATGCCGCATCTTTTAGGAAGTATTTGATCTTGTGGATAGTGAGATGCAAAGAATAAATACTAGCCTTCTCATGGCTACAGTAGTTGTTCTCTGCATGCCTATGCTGGCACAGATTCTAGACACAGATGATGAAATAGAAGCAAAAGTAAATCCTTTGTCAGTATATTTCACCTGATTCATAGAAGGCTTTTAATCTCAGCAAAAGTTTTGCTGGTACATTCTGTTTGCTAGAAATGTTGCTATAATAATTGTCATAGCACTGATGTATAAAACAAATATTGTTGTATAAAAACCTGAACCTCTTTTTTTCTGATTTAGTTTTATTTTGTTCCTGGTTCTGCAGTTATCTGTTGTATATTACGAAAATATTGGTACTTAACTAATTTTTGAAGTGTTCTAAGCTCTGTTGGTAGAAAGAGAGGAACATCATGGCAATATTAACCTGCTCTGTCTGGGACGCAGCCTTCCCAGTTCCAAATTAAAGGTGTTGGGAAATATTTGTTCGATTTTTGGGGAAGATTATTTACAGTTATAATTATTTCAATATTATGTATTGACTAATATCAATTAAAACCTGGAAATATGTATCATCCAAATTCCATTTATATTGTAAAGAGAATCTAAAGGAAACCTCTTCTCTTAGGGTCGTGAAGTGACCTATAAGATGTGAGAGATTTTAGGAAAATGAAAATGCATAAAATTTTTTCTTCTCAGTGTTCTGTAAAACTGACCTAACCTTCCTCTCCTGCTGTATTACTCATTTAGTGGACCTGAAATAGATCTGAATCAAAAAGTGCTTTACATAAACATTAGTTGTTATCAGTAATAAATGTCTCTACAAAAGGCTTATTAGCATACAGCTTTTGTTCTGTGAATTAATTTATTTTTTTTTTTTTTTTTTTTTTTTAATGTGAATGAATTTTTTCCCTTGTACTTTTCCTTCCTCTTTCTTTCTGTAAAACCTGCAGTCTGTGTTTTTGTTTTGCATCTTTGAATCCAACAGCCTGGCATTGTTCTGTATTCTGCACTGGATTTATGATAGCCAAGTTGATAGACTGACTTTGTCAACAGACTGGGACAGACATCCTGGTCATTTGCAACTGAGAATAGACAAGCAGGTTAGCATGTGTTACATGAGGAATCCCTTACCCAAGACAAAGATGAAGTATCTTAATTGTTGTTAGTATATTAATAGTTGTTAGTATATTAATTTCTGTGTATATCATATTTCAGCAAAGAGTCAAGATTGAATAAATGAATCTTACATTATAAATTAAAATCTTTGAAGATTGTTTTTCACTTTGTCTCTTCTGGAAGAGATGCAGTAGTCCTGTGTTGGTCCTGCTGAAAGGTCTTTTCTGTACAGGGCGTGCTTTTTTTAAAGGAATATTGTAAGCCCTCAAAAATAATAACCCAATACTGCAAATGATGCTTACCTTTCAGTGTAAAAATTTTTCCTCGTATCCAATCTGTGGATATCCCCTCACTAGCTTTGTTGCCTTTTTCTGGACCTGTTCCAGCACCTCCAAATGGTAGCATTTGTCATAGGGTTCATCCATAACAGTTGATTCTCACAAATGAAGACATGGAATGTGCTCTGCCATGAGTTTGGGAAAGTCTCATGGGAGTCTGCCATGGATACTGGCTTTCTGTGGAATGTTTTGGTACTGCCTGTTAAGATAAAGATGCCAGACCTTATAGTTTGTAATTCTTTCCTCAACATGATCCAATGGGCCTGTACTTTGTTTCTTATTTTGTGAGACGTTTCTATTTTATACACTTGTAGTCACGTTTTTAAGTTGCCAAGAATCCTTGTGTTTTGACTGGATGGATAGGAACAATAACTGAAGGGAACTTGAAAGCCTTTAGAACAGGTGACAGCCGGTGGGGAGGGCACATCTGAGCTGTACAGGAAATGGTAAGTAGAAAGATGATGGCAGCAGTCCATGTGAACTGAAGTTTTGGCGTGGCAGTTGGACTGTGGTGTTGACAAAAATGAGAGGAGAAAGGGGCTACCTGAAGGGCAGCTCTCACACTGTTAAAACTGTGCGTTTAACATATGTGCTAAGGCTGAGTACATCTGCCTGGCTCACAACTTGGGAAAAACCTGCTATCGGACAAAACCCTATTGTGCCACGAGTTTGTCCATTGGTGATGTTACCTTATGTGTGCTTATGCTTTGTGTCTCAGGCTGCCTGGTTCTTTCTCTTGGCAGAGATACTGTGATTTTGTAGGGTGGGGTGGAGGGAGGAGGATGCTGTCTCAGTACTCATACTGCACAGAGACTTGTGAGTCCTAAATGGTGTTTGAAGAAAATCTGTTCAAAATACATTGAAAGAGGGATTGATTTATTATTGACTGGTCTTGGGGGTTGATTTATTATAATTTGAATTGGTTTTCCTAGCTGGGAAAAATAATTGTTACCAGTTCTGAGAAAGAAAAATAAAAACAAATTGTGTTGAGGTGATTTAAATGGATATTTTAATGATTTGTTTTGTTCTCCCCCCCTGTTTTCATGGAGTCACATGTTTTTATTTCAGTGCAGAATTGTGGAAGTAGATCTGTCATTAAGGTCTGATTACCAAAAGACTATACCTCATATACTTTGATTTTCTGCAGAAAAGTGCAGATTGCCAGGTGAGGGCCCAATATTGGTTTCCTTTTGGCGTCAGAGTGTTTGATTGCCTTAAGGCTGTGTAATGATTGGGTAGAAAAAACATTGGTAATGTCACCTCTTCCCACTAGTAATTCAGCAGCCCCCAGTCTTTTGCAGTAGATGCTTTCATCTTTTAGGAAGGAACGGAAAACAGATTATTGTTCCTGTGTCTTCACTTCAGTATGAAAGGTCTTTTCTTTTCTGTAGCTGTAGTTTTAACGTTGGTTAGGAGGGCCAAATGTAAAATGCAAACTGCCTTTCTAATGCTAGGGTTTTCTGTTGGTCATGTATTGGCTGATGTGCCTTTTTCCTGCTGAAGTTAATGCTTAAAGAGACGGAACTCTTCTAATTAGAGACGGGGGGTGGGGGAGGATGCTGAGAGCTGTTACAAACTTTTTTCTGATGGAGGAATGTGATTCTGGATGCAGAATGTGACTTCACTGTTGGCACTCTTTTCTTACAGTTTTCTATCAAGTTGAGTTTGAATATGTTAAAAAATTTCTGATAAAAAACCATACCTATGAACATGTGAAG
>VXBW01007204.1:279337-297491 GCA_013400375.1 Thinocorus orbignyianus
TTTTATGGAAATAATTTAAATCTAAAATCTTCCTTGCTAAATATAATTTGCTTTAACTAATTTCTGTTTAATTAAACCCCAGTATTCTTGAATCTAAGAATTTGTCTTCCTTAAGTCCTACTAGTTGAATGTAAAGAAAGAAAGATCAAAAGCAGTGGTTCATTGTTTCTTTTTTTTTGCTTGGTTTTTTTTTTTTTTTTTTTTTTTTTTTTTTTTCTTTCTTCTTTTTTTTTTTTNTTCTCTTCATTCACTTTTATATTCTGGTTGTAATTTAAAGTTAACTTGAAAGGTTTTAATAGTTTCCTGCTGTGATCTGGCTTTTCTAAGTGGAAAAACAGATGTGTACATTCAAAAGACAGCCTTGAGAACATAATCATAACTTATAAATAAGAGAATGGGTGTGTTAACTCATTACCAAAGAGTAAGATGGGGTGTGAACTCACAGTACATCTACAGGAACTGCCATGTACAAATGTTTTCCTGTGATAAAAATAAGGTGTCTTATCCTTTGAAAAAAATGTATAAAACTCTTCTACACCTTTCATATTTTCGGCTGGGAGAGAGGAGGCTTTCCAGAGCAGCTGATACAGTAAATTCAGATCTTCCTGTACCCTGAGGCAACTTGGTTGTACACCAGTATGCCAATAATCCACATAGGGTCCAAATTTAAAAGACAAAGATAAATTTGTGTTGGATAATAGACAGCATTACAGTGAGACCAATCCAATACAGAGATTTGAATTTTGTAGGTGCTATCTATCAAGAGTCAAGCTAGGAGTGTTGTTATTTTTATTACAGAAGAGGTGATGATAAAATGAAATTGGCTGTGGCTGGGAGCTGAGATACACGAATCTTACAAATCAGACTTTAGCAGAATGAGTTTCTTATGTTTTGGAGCTTACATGTAGCAGTTTGAGATGGAAGAATCAGGAGTAACCCACTTCAGGTTGATCTGTTCCTGAGCCTTAAATACCTGAATGAGTTTTTTCAACAGTCCAGGAAAAAAAACCCAAACTGTGTTCATGTATAAATAAAAAAACTATTGGTTTATGATTTTAGCACATAAATGTATCAATGATTTGGAATATAGCTTAAAAATCCAGTGTTTACCTTTAGCTGTAAGGCTTCAGAACAGCTCTTACCTAGTTTTTCCACTCGGTTCAAAGACTTAAATTAATTTGTAAGTGCTAAATTTTCTCTCTTCTTTCTGTCTTGTTCTAGGATGTTTTTGTATTTAGACATGAACTTGCTCTCCTAAGAATATCTGCCTTCATGGGTCTAATAATATTAGGTGGAATAAGTGGACTCTTTTACACTCAGCTAATGGGTATTTTCACTGTAAGTATCTAACTTTAGAAGTATATATTAGTTTCATTTTCAATAAAATGAATAAAACCAGAAAAGCACATTGTATTTAAGGGGAGAAACACTTGCAGCATGAGATACTTCTTTGCTATGTGCTCTGTCAAGACTCTTGTCTCCCAGGAAGTTGTAAGAAGTCTTCTAACACAAAAAATGTCCAATAATTCACCTATCAAGGCAATGTCCTTATTTGTATTAGTAAAATAAACCCATACATTTTCCTGGAATTGTGCAGAGTACAAGTACGTATTTGTGGTTTCTGATTTTTGTTTTATTTTAAACTTTTATGTGCCCTGGTCTCAATTATGGTTTTTGACAGTGAGGCCCACTGATAAATCTTACATTCTGAGAACACAGACTTTTTGTTAAGTGTTTTAATAAGTATGCTTACGTTCATATCTCTTCGGTTACTCGCTAAACTGTGGAGTGGGGTCATGTGCAATTTACAGTCCCAATACATAATCTGTATTTAAAAGTACAGGAAAACAATCCTCTGCATGGAAAAAATTTTCCTGTTAAAAGAATTTGGTATTTTAATAAATATCTATAATAAACAGGCTTTTGTTGCTGTAGCATCCTGTTCTGGATGTTAGAAGTTAGTCACTGCCAGTGAATTCTTTAAAGTTATGTTGAAAATCCAAGTGTTTGAAGTACTGCAGTGTTGAACAGACAGTAAATTAGTTGAGTCTGTAGGTGTCTGAAAGGCTCTATAACCTGGCCTGCAAAACTTTTTTTAAGACAGTAGCATACAAGGTAACAACATCTTTGTGACTACAACTGATTGAGATCTGCCTGAGATTTCATTTTAGGATTATGAAGGTTTACACAGTATTAATCTTTGTAGGTGCATAATGGAAAACCTCTTAACTGTATTATGTATTAATTCCTTTGTATGGAATAAAGGAAAATAATCACTGTATATAGTTTTTCCTATAATGTTTCTTATCGTTTTTATTGTGCTACCTTTACATGTTTACTTCCTTCTGCTCTTCACATGACGGTTGCTATGCTCTGTATTTTTGCCATCCTCCAGTTGCTCTACTAGACTGCTTTCTGCACTATTTGTCAGCCCCAAGGTCTACAGATTTATCTTTGTGTCCCTTTACTGTGTGCCCGATTTCTGTTCCAGGGTGTTGCTGACAGGTTCTCAGCTCCCTGTTTAAATGCTGGCACACAACCTTTGTGTCTGTGCCCTCTAGAGTTTGCGTTTTTTTCTAATCTGATACTGTGCCTTGCTGGGTGTCTAGCTGAAGTGGTGCAGACATCTGAATTCTGCTCTCCTCCACTCACAGTAGTGGGAGAGACAGAAACTTAGGGATGCCTTTTTAGTCTCTGTTAAGTGGAGAAGAAACAAAAAGTCATGTGATCGGCACTACGCTAAAACACAGAAAGGATGCAGAAGGAAACACAGAGAAAAACAAACCTAAGTCTACCATTCTGTTCTCTGTGCTGCTAGAAGCTGGACTAGATTTTGGCAGTGGCTGTCAGCATCCATTCAGATACTTTTAGTATACATGAAATTAAGACTCTCAGACTGAACCCAATTCTGTTAAATACACATGAAACTTGGGCCGTTTCTGTTCTTTCACAGGATACCAGCTGTGCTGCCTCCGCAACACACATGAATTCCCAGCGTGTTCTTTCACTGTTCTGAACCTTAACACTGTCAGGCTGCTACCACCACTGCAGACTCTTTATAAAATGCTGTAAAGCTGCTTTGTTCTTTGTCAGTTATATAATATGCTGTGAAGTACATCCCATTGCACTTACTGAGCTGGCCACTACCCTAGAACAGATGTGGGCTAATAGCGTTTTCAAGTCCAACCTCCTTTTATATGCTGAAATCATAGTTCTGTGGATGGCTGAGCTGCATACGCCTGTATAATCTCTTTTGTCCTTTTTGCCAAACTTTGTGAAACAAGTACATCACAAGAAAATTGTGGATATGGATAGATTATGTGAGAGGCAGATCCTGGAAAGTATAGATCTTCTGCGTTAGGGTCTCTCACTGCGCCCTGTCTGTAGCAGCAGGGCTATTGTGCTTTCCTCGTATGGACAAGTTTTTAGGTTTGAGATTGTTGGGTTGGGATTGCTGGGGAAGTAGAAATCCATCATTGAGATCTCCAAACTAATTCATTCACGCCACATGGATGCCGTTGCATTGACTCATTGAAGAACGTAGACCATCTAGTCCATCCCCGGCTCAAAGCATTCCCATACCAGCAGCACAATTGCCTCCTTCCTTTTTGGATTTTTTTTTTCTTCCTTTTTTTTTTTTTTTTTTGTTTTTTTTTTTTTTTTCTCAGAATTTCACAGAATTTCACAGAATTGGCAATGATAAACAGTGCAGTCATTTTGAGGAAATCTGTTTGGGAACAACTGGTCAGACTTCAGATGAACAACACCAAATCTGTTCAGTGAGGTTGTGCAAGTTGTGTCAGAAAATCTTTCTGGGCAAATGGTTTTTGATTGTCAGCATTGTAGTGTGGGGATTTGCTTCCTCCATAAGTACTTAATAACAGATTTGGCTAGCCAATGGAAAAGGCAGAGGAGAGGGCAGCAGGTGAGTGAGTAGTTTCTTTGTAGGCTCCCCAAAGTCACACCTATGATGCACAGAATAGGGAACCAAAGAAACCAAGCGCACAGCGTGGGAAACGTTCACGTCCTGTAGAAGCAATAAACTGTGATCACTAGGAGACAGTGGTGTTCCTGCTGTGTACTGTGCTGCAGTTACTCTTCAGCATATAACCTTCCTGTATAAACTAAGCATATTTTATCTGAAATGGTTTCTATTTAAAATAATAAATAAATGATGAAATCAAGCTTAATTTAGTATAAGTTATGGATCAAAATCTATTTAGCAGCAGAAGCACAGTCATGGAAGTGTGATAGTGCAGACCTGAGGTTAATTAAAAAAAAAAATTCTTGAAGGCATAGAGATGCACAGTTAAAGCATTCAGTTTATATTAATTTCTCCATAGCTATTCTTGAGAGCATTATTTCAGTGATTGCTGAAGCTGCCCAGAGATGCATGCAAGGGAAGTGTACAAGAGCATGGGTCATTTGAAAAAGGTGAAGCTGAGGAGCTCTTACTTATGTTTGTACAGGAAAACAGAAAATAAACATTTTCCTGGTCCATGCTCCTGTGCCTGTGTTTGCAATTTAACATCAAGCCAAGATCAGTTCCACAACTCCTGGGTAAAATCTAATTTTAAATAACAGAACCAATCAGCATTGCAGCTCTGTGGCCTAAACTTTGACTGATAGATACTAATGCTAAATGATTCCAGCAAGTTCAGATTTGTTGGGATTTAATATTTACCTGTATTTCAAATCCTGACAAAATTGTACTTTTAAAATAAAAAACAAATTCAAGAATTATCAGACTTTGATCCGTTTGTAGCAAATCTTCCTGATTCTCCATAAGCTAAACTTCCTTGACCATCATTATATAATTTACCAGAAACTAAGCCAATAGTTTCTGATTTGTCTAAGTAATATAAAGCTAAGGCTAACTTTTTTCCTAGGGATATTGGACATGCCTACTAAAAGATCCCCAGTTCTCAATCTTTCAGTATCTTCTACGTGCACAGAATTTGCTCTGCTTGCTGTCAGTCTCACAGAAGCAACAAAACCGCAAGTTGTTTGACCTCATTTAACATTATCAATAATAAGGAACTAGGTGCTGAAATGGAAACTTTTTTGTTGTTTATGATTGGTTTCCACAGTCTGATGGCTCTGCTCAGATGAAAATCATTGGAATGTAGCGTGCGTTGTGAAGTGTGATACATACCCTTGGTAAGAGCACTCATGCTGATTCTTCACATTTATCCTTTTGGTGCTGCAGCAAGATACATAAAGTTGATCTTTGGATACAGCATTTTTATAAGCAGAGTTGCTCTTTACTAGAGTTGAGCTAGGTGATAACTGACAAGCCATGAGAACTAGTAGAAATCTTTTATTAGGATATAAGGGGAAATACTGGCATTTTCTCCCCTTTGATAACATTTTTTGACTTCTGAAAAAATTTACCCAACTGGAGATGTAATGGAAATGATACATACTGCAGCATGTTTCTGGGACGGGTGGTAGCTAAAACAGGAAAGCAATGCAGTATATTATGAAGTGCAGGTGAAATATTCTACCATGTGTGCTGGCATTTTCCAGAATTCAGTGATGTGCCCAATTCGTGCCTATTGTTGCATAACTCTCATTGCTTGTATCAGTAGATTGATTATGCAGAGGTTCTTTAAGAAATAAAGGCTTGTCATCTGCTGTTCACTGTGCTTCCTGTGTGTTCAACAGATACTAAGATGCTTGGAAAAATTGTGCTCTCTGGTAAAAATGAAACCTTTGTTACTTGTGTACTCAGATCTGTCTCTTGCACAGAGAAAGTTCTTAAGGCTGTACTGCTTGAGAAAGTGATTAGTAGACCAAGGTACCTAATATGCAGTAGTTTCGCTACGTGTGTTTATCACCTCTCTTGCTGGGGTGTCACTGTTAGGGTATCATTAGCACAAAGACTATTCATATCTCATCTGGAGGTCCAGGAAACCAAAGAGCAAGGGAGGTGACTTCCTACAATGGGAGAACAGCTGCTTAGCAAAAACTGTCCTTAGAGGAACTTTTGACATGAATTGTTCCAATGAAGAGGGGAGCAGCTGAGGTGGCCTCTGTATATGAGATTAGTGCTTTCTCCCTAGAAACTAGCATATGTGAAACACCCTTTGAGCAGAAGGGGCACATGGCTCTTGTCATCCTCCTCCTCTAGTTGCTTTTCCCAAGCTCTGTTTGCCTTTACTCTCATCATCATCCTGAATTTTAACACTTCTTCCAGCATGTACATGAGATTGCTCTTGGGGAATGTTTATTTTGAAATGCTGGAAATAGAGATATCTCTCTAGTTCAGAAGTCTCTGAAATTTGACATCCTAATTTAGGAACCTTAGGATCCTGAAAAGGTACTCTTCTTAAAATCTCAGCTTAACAATAAGTCTTCTTAAAATTTTCATGTTTCTATAGAACTGGGTGTAAGAAATCAGTTTCACCCATGAAGAAAGCACTATCTGATGTAATGTCCAAAATGATCATGTATTTATATTGAAGGCCTGCTTATCTGGTGCTTGCTTTTCTGGTCATTGCTTGTTATGCAGATTTGAATTTTATATTATGTAACTGGAAGTGAGCCTGTATTTTCACATTCTCAAGCAGCATGATGGTTTTTAATGATTCTGCTGGAGAAGTAAAAGCAAGCTTAGTATAAAACAGTAAGTTTAAAAAACAAAACGAAACGAAACCGTAAAATATTTTTGTCAGTTACACCCCAGAAAAACGAAATTTCTCCTACTGAAAATAACACCTTTTTTTTTTCTTTTTTTTTTCTTTTTTTTTTTTTTTTTTTTTAAATTTTTTTTCAGACTACTTCTAGCTGCTTGTACTCCCACAAGCAATTATTGCTCTTTTGCCTGAAGTGCTACAGGGTAGCAAGCTAGCTCTAGTATACATACTGTGAAGGTACAAAATATACTAAGATATACTATATACTAATATACTAAGAATACTATTTATAGATAAATTGTCATTTTTCTTGACGTAGTTCCATTTCAGAGCGTTTTAAAATTTTCCATAAAAAACATTCAAAACATCTACTGTCTTGTGCCGCTATTCTGTATATCTTTTAATGACACAGTATTGCAATGACAAATACAAAGTTCATCTAGAAAAGAATTTTTTACACTTAACCTAGAGGAAGTTCTTGAGAAGGACATATCTGTGTTACTCCATTTTATTTCCAGTTACTTTTTTTCCCTGTGGCTATAGTATTGTCAAATAATAAAATTTAATTGGAAGCTAAATCAAATGGTGTCCAGAAACTTGGTTGCTTTCTCAAGACGTATTTTCTTGCCATGTGCTTTTTAAGAAGTCCTTTCTTAGTTGATATTTTTATATGTAACAGATGTTTTTTTTCCTAAAAAATGCTTAAGCAGCCTATTTATTCATAGGGAAAGGCATAAATTTACCTAGAAAAAGAAGAAAGTCTCCTTTGTCAACTACAGATTGCTTCAGATTTATAATTGTAGGAGGTAAAGAGCTGCAATTTAGGCACTTTTAAAAAAGGTGGAACTGTCAGGAAGCTTGAGTATATAGTAGTAAAAGACCAGCCTTGGCATTTGATTTCTCTCACTCATGCTCCATTTTTGCTTTAAGAAGTATTTCTGCGTGTCTTTCATGTCACTTCAGCAGTTAAGTGATGTTAAAAGCCAGTTTTTCTGTTCATACACTAAGGTTCTTACGTTGGTTCTGTTTGGTCTAAAAGGCATTACTGTAGAACAAGTAATAAGTAATATGACATTGTTTTTTAAACAATAGGCTGTCTGATTATTTTGATATTTGTTCATATCTAGTGAGGTTTTAAATTGCACCAGATACTACTAAGAAGTATTCAGTTTGCTGACCTTTGTTAGTGCTGGTGCCTTTGCAAATGTGAGTTTTTCTTCCTTCCAAGATCTGTGTTCTTTATTTTGTTGGCTGCCACCTGTCTGAAGCAATCAGCCACTTCTTTCTCTTCCTCTGTACAAAAGGAAAATCCTGTCTTCCCATGGATGGTAGAAGGTAACAGGATAATCAGTTCAGCAGTGATCCTCTGATGTCATTGTGGGAGCCCTGTAAAAGCGGATTATCTGTGACCCAGATAAAATAATTAGAAATTACTCGGACACTTAAAAATAACTGATCTACTAATCTCATTTCCAAAGTTGAAAAAGGCTTGTCTCTCAACGTAACACTACCAGATGTTTCCGTTAAACAGCATCCTTTGCGGAGACTAATCTGAACCCTAATTTTAAAGGATTACCTTTGATTGTTTTTTATTTCAAACACTAAACAGTTTGTGTTTTCATTTTTCCATATGTTCAAACAAACTATTTACATGTAATTAGAGAAATGTTCTTCTTTTTTTCCACTGTAGTCCATCAGACGTGACTTCATGTGATTTTTGTGTGTTAGGATTGGATAGAAAAACTTTTCATTATTATTATTTAGTAATTAACTTGTAACGGATGGGCTGTTATAAATTTAACAGAAAGCATGTGGTCTTTGTGCAAGGTAGTGGATGTATTATCATAAACTAAGTGGACAGTGACTTTATTAATTTAATTAATGCTGCCGGGGTTTCCTGTTAATTAACTGTTTGAATGGTGTACAGTGATATGCCAATATCCTGGTGCATCAGTACTGTGTGGATGTGGTAGAGAGAAATTTCCCTTTATTTGCTTAGGGGAGGATGGAAGGGAAAATAGTTTAACAGTTGTTGTTCAACAGCCTGTCGCTGCACAGTATGATGCCTAACACATAATATTTTCCACTCAGAAGCATTTTGAAATACTGATATTTGTTATATGCTATGTTTTAGTATTGTTGCAGTGTTTGTCCTTTTCACCTTCATCTCATGTTGTTCTTGTAAACAGATACATTTTCACATGACTATCTTGAACTTACTGATTCACGTATTTCAACCGTTTTACTTAAGTTTGTCTGTACTTAACAGTGAGTGTGTAGTAAGGAACTTCATTCATTTTGCTCAGTGCTTTACTTCTTCTCAAAAAGACAAAAACTTCCTTTTAAGAAAAGTGGAAAAAGATGGAAATTGGACAAATGAATTTTATAATATATTTGTTCCAAAGGAAAGTTTTCAAGGAGTTAATTTTCTTTAGGAGTATTGTTTTATTTAATCATGTAATGAAACAATGAAATGTAATCAATAAAAATGCCAGTAAAATAGTTTAAATTCTTTCTGTGGTCAGTCAGACAGAATTTTACAGAGGTTGAAATGCTAAATAATGAAAATGTAACTGCAGTTATTCTACTAATAAATCCAAAGGCATTTTAATTTTTTGCATATTTTGTAGTGTTGATCCATTGGTGTTTAATATACAGAGTGCACAAGTGATCTAGTTGTACTAAAATGCTTTTTGTCTTTGAAAATAAGTATCTTGTAATTAAAAATATTTGTAATCATATCTTTAATCAGATAATCTATTAAATGCTATTTTGATTAGTGAAATACTAACGTCTTTTCCTGTTTTTTCAAACATGGCAGAAATGTAATCAAGGAACTGTTAATCCTCATAATTAAGTTTAGCACAGAAGAAACAAGGATTGGAAGTGGAAATTAGGATTCCCAGGCAAATGTATTCTTTACCTGGCTATAATAAAATGTATGATGTGAAGTAATCGTGCAGGGAGAGCAAAAGGTATACAAAATATAAACCCAAATAGTAATTCGAAATTAGAGATGTAACAGAAAATAAATCTATGTTAACATTGTCTGTTTGTATCTTCCCTGTTATTCTTATCCTTTTGCCTTTTCCTGTCTCTACCTTTAATCTATCTGTAGGTATATCTCCTATTAGAAGACTGCATAAAGTCCTATAAATTAAATTGTCAGGAATTAGTGTTTTCCTGGTCTTTGAATGGGATTTTGTTAACTGTATGAAGTCTTTTGTATCTTTACTATATTTTTTTCAAATAGACTAGCAGTTTAATTTTTAATAAATGTATTCTGACAGTCTCAAACACCTACTTACCATCAAAATAAAATGTTAGTTTATTTAATAAACCACTTCCATGACCTATTTAAAATGTAAGTATAAATTTAAGTGCAAGACACACAAAGTGACACACTAAGTCTTCTGTTTTATTTACGTCACTGTATGGTTCTAGGTAAAGTAGAAGTACTTTTATTGCCATTAATTATTTACAGTGTTCTTACAGAAAAGCATATGTTGGAAAATTTAATCAAAGATATTTTAGCCTGTGCAGAGTGTCAAAAATACCATGCAAAGATATCTCCTGTTCATGCAAGGAGGAAGTCCTTTCACAGCTCAGTTAGGAGTATTCCCTACCTAGATATAACATAATGTAGCTTCATTTTTCATTTTGCACACAGTTTTCTGATTTAGGAATTTAAAGTTCAAGCTGAGCTAGTGATTTTCAGGCTGAACCTAATTCTAGTTTATAAAAGTAATTATATGATCTTATGTGAGAAGTCTAGTTCAAGAAAACAGTACTAAAAGGTGGCCAAATGTAAACTGAAAATGTAATTAATACCAAAAAAGAAAATTTCTGAAATATGAAGTATTCTTTCTACCAATTGTTCAGTGATATTATTCACCTGTCATTTACATAACACACAGTGAAAGAATGTTAGGTAGGAGGAATAAAAAATGTATTGTCCAGAGAGATGTGTTGTCCTGCAGTTTTGCATAAAAGCAATGGCAGGAAATCCAGGAAGGCTTGCAAGTTTTGTTTGGTTTCTCTCTTCCTGCTTCATCATAATTTCCCGCGGAGTCTTATATACTGAGTACTTGAAAATATTATTAAGTTGGAATAACACTTATGTTCTTCTATTGCAAGTATTAAGTAGAGCTGTATTGATTACATGTCACTTTAAGCAAACACAGAAAAAAAATTGAACCAGGGATTGTGGCTGCGTGCTCTGGAGTTAGTCCTGAGACTTACAAATTACAGCCTCTCCTTTGGAAAACATGAGTCAGTAGCAGAAAAATACTCTTTCCATGTGCTTCTTCATTGATAAATTAGTTCATGATGATGCCATCTCGTAGCAGAGTTTGTTAAACAGTGCATGGATCTTTTAAAAAAAATTTCTTCAGGCAGTTGGTTATGCTAATGAAAAACATAGATGTGAAATGTATATTCTTAGGAGGCAACTCAGGTGCATTCGTTTGCAAATGAATCTGAAGTCGGTCTGCAGAGATCAGTCAGTGCTCATACATACCTATCTTCCTCTCCCAACAGCCTTAGCTATGGCAGTAGCTTACTTCACTTGGAGTAGAGAAGCTGCTCCTAAGACTTGTAGTGAGTCCTCAAAGTGAAAAAACCATTCCTCATTCCCTCAGCAGAATCTTAACTCCTTGCCCTTTTCCTGTTGCTTTAAATTGTTACATTGTTAGTGATTGTTGTGATTTTTTTCCTCTAGTGTCATTCGCCTTTCTCACTAAAGTATGATTTTATTTTTTTCTGAGTTGCTTTAAGATGCTTATTAGTGTGTGTATATCTCTGAATATAACCAGATGTAGGAAACAAGAGCTGCTTCCCATCTGGATGATGACTTTGGGTGTCCAGATGACCTATCACGTGAAATTAATCAGTTTTGGGTTAGCCAGTTTTGTCTTGTCAGCAGTTGTAAATTTTACAGGATTTTTGGAGATAGGGATTATTAGGACTCAAAGATGTGTCATGTTTGCTCATACTAAGTTATTTTCAACTTCTGGATGAGTGCCAATTCTCAAAAAGATTTTAACATCAGCATTAGCTGTGAGTCTGGGGAAAAAAATAATCTTAGCAGAGTTCTATTTGCATTAATAGTAATCCAAGCTGATAGTAGATGCAGACAGCCAAAGCCTCTTAGGCTCAACACAGTAATACTGATGTTGTAACAAAACCTTGGTATACATCAGATGCATAATTAAGAGAGATGATATTCTGATTGGAAGCCATTTGTGAGATGCATTAATCGACAGTACACCTTGTTATTCAGAAGAATAGTGGTTCTCCTGGTCATCCTGTCTCAAAAAGAAGAAAATTCATTTGTCTGAGAAGAAAGCCTTAAATAACAGGCAAAAGCTCAGCTGTGGCCCTCTCCCTTTGCTTCCTCTCCTGTCTCCAGGGGGGCTACCGAGTTTCCTGGGGTGCTGTGAAGTTTCACTTTCATGCAAAAAGGTAAATTGTTTTACTCTCAAAAGTACATTTCCAAGGAGCTCAGCTGTTTGGCAGCAGCGTTGGGGGAGGGAAACTGTGAGGGGAATTTGGTTTCTTAAGTTCAGTCACCAGCATTTGTTAAGCAGCTAAACTTCAGAGTGGTGCTTCCTCCTATTCCCTCCAGCCCTAGTTCACAGCTTTTAAAATGTGGCTATAAAGTTTTTTTAATTCTGAAAAAGTATCCCAGAAGCAGAGGATTCATCACTCCGTCCCAGTTCCTTTACTGTAAAGCAAAAGTATTCTGAAGTAAATGTTGGCATTTTAATGAAAGAGAAGAAAGGAGGGAGGAAGGGAGGATTTCCTTTGACTTCCTATCCAACTAAAATCCTTAGTACATTTTAAAGGTGTGGAAGCTTGACAGTCTTTTCTTACAATCATTTTCTGCAGTTCCTTTTTTTTACTGCTTTCACTGAGTTCATTAATTTAATGGGTTACATTTTTGAGGGCAGCAGACCCTGATGAGCATCTTTCAGGTTTTAATAGCATGCCATGATAATTGAAAAGAAATACAGCCCCCAGTTCCCAACATGGAAATTCCTCCAAAAATCTCAGTTCCATTAGGGAGCAGTGCAAATGCATTAATGAGTAAACTCTGGAGAAATGTAGCAAAAAGCTTTATTTAAGGTATTATTTTGTGTTCTTACTCCTGTGCCCAAAGCTGCTTTAAGGCTGCTTTTGTGAAATGCTAGCATAAATTTTTGATAGCTAGAAATCAATTATAGTCTACTAGCATGCTACAGTTGTACAAAAAATCATTAGTGATCATTGCTTTCAAACATACCAGTGTTACTTGGCACTATGGGGCAGACAGCTTTGAGTTGACTGGAGGATAATTCCTACAGCTGAGATATTTTTGTGGTTACGGAGGAGCTATAACATCTCAGGAAAATGCTGTTACAACCTCACTGAACTGTCATGGAAGTAATCTGTGCCTACTTAGTCCTTTTTATTCAGAAAGCTGTGTGCAGTTGGCTGTGGTCAGAAAAGGTGGTGGTTGTTCCGACCAGAGTTGGAGAAAAAGTTGGCTTCAGGAAGCAGAGTGTCCCTTGGCAGTGTTGTCAGGTCCTGCCCTAACAAGGAGAACAGCTCGTGTCTTGTGTTGCTTTCCTGCCACCTGTGGCAGGTGAGGGGCAATATGCTAGACAGGCCCACGAGGTGCAGAGGAGAAGGAGCTTACCTATGGGAATGGAGACGACAGACAGTATTTACAGCCTGCTGCCTCTCTTACTACTGAGCAGTTTTTAAAATCCACCCAACAATGGGGCCGGAATGGCTTATGTGATCTGTGGTGGACATGCCTTCTCAGCACAAACAGGGAGGAACTTGTGCATCCTGGTGGGTTGGTGTGAGAAGAGGGGACTCCTGTCCATTTGCCATGGTGTGACTGACATTCAGCTAGGTAGGTTATGGGCAGAATTAAGATTTTTGCTTTTTGGCATGTGGTAAGGGATCCTGTGCCAAACGTCATCAGAGCTGGGAAGTGGATTTAGAAAGACAAAATTTCGGAGGGGAGTTGAGGCCACCCGTGTCTGGTGAAGCAGGGAAGCAGCTTCCAGTTATTTCCCACTCACAAGGGGACCGTTCCCCTCTGAAGCTTTATGAAGGATGGTGGCAGAATCCCAGCAGTGCCTACGCTGAATTGGATGCGCTGATGGCAGGAACAATCAGGGAAAGCAGTATGGTTTTATTGCTGGATAGTGTTTCCAGATGACAATGAAGTCACAGCCTAATTAAACCACAGCCCTTGTGTCTCTGGACGGCTGGGACAATAGAGACTAGCTTTTGGTTTCATTCAAACACTAGTGTAATCATGACAGGTGCATTATGCGCATGCCTAAATCAATGAACAGCAATGGGAGATATCAAGCTGCCATGAAAAGGGGATGGAACCATGAGAAATATTTCAGTTGCTGTATTTTAGACCTCGTGATTGATTTTGGGACATAATGAACTATGAATGTGCATTGAAAATGCTGGTGCTGCTGGAGTTAGTGACACTTGCAAAGCAAACTTTTCTTGTTAAATATATAGTGCGAAAGTGAGAAAAATGTACTGTTGCTGGTAGTTTTAAAAGTTTTATTTGGGGAGCATAAATTTATTTGTTGATTACAAAACCTTGTGACTCATGAGACTTGTCATGTTCAGAAAAGTAAACTATGAATTTAATATACTGCTAGCTGCAAGGGTGCCTTCACTCTGCACATTATTTAGTTTTTGTTACGCTTTAAGAGGATAGTTCTTGTATTTGGTATTTACCTGTAGAGAATGTGGAAATTGATGGGATATTCCTAGTGGTGCTGGTTGCATTATAATACTTGTGATGATAACTATTTTAAAACTTCTTAATATCTCTTCCTTTTCAAAATACTACATCTGTTAATAGTTTCATTTTAACAAAATTTCCTGTGGTTATCTTGGTGGACTACTCCAAGTCTGGAATGGATGCTTGGGAAAAGTATGGCAAGATATGATACTGTGCTTTACTCTTTAGTGTACCTTACGTTACTTCTAAATATCCCATTTATTAATTGTAATATCTGAATTAATTTTAGCTGTAATAATGCTGCAAGTTCTTATTGACCTTCTCTGGTATGTGCAATCATAATAGAACACACAGTATAGTTTCTCATCAAGTTTATAAAAATCATTTAACATACTGAGTAAATTTGTTCATGTAATCTCATAGCTGTTTAATATGGAGTATGAGTAATATGTAATTTACTGGACTAATGCCAAAGCAGTGTAAGCTAAGAACTGATTCCCTGCTTTATTTAGTTGCTTTCATACTGACATTTTAACAGTTTAGGAATGTAAATAAATACTTTTTCATTGTGTTTTCTTTTCTTCAACAGGACACTACAAGTATAGAAAAAATGTCAAACTGTTGTGAAGACATGTAAGTGCTGTAAAATTTCTTGCATGTATTTGCTGAAAAGCTAAAGGAGTAGCCGGTAGCTGTGTGAAAGAGAAAAGGAACTGAAGGCACTTTGCTAAGATTATTTTGCATGGTACTCTGCACTGTACCTTTTATCTCTAGCAGCAGCTCACTTATCTTTTCATAGTGGTTGTGCATAAAGTAGTCTCATGTTATTCCCACTCCTTGCCTACTCAAAGCCAGTGGAACTGTATATTCTTTGAAAAGTACAGATCAAAAGACACTTTCTGCTGTGTCTTGATACACATTTCATTGATTCTGAGGTTTTCCTCTGCTTCAGAAGTTGCCTTCAGTTGATTGATGACACAGATAGTTTCTGTTCTCCAAAGTTAAGTCTCAGCTGCATGCCGTAATGAGAGAAAAGCTGTATTTGTGATGCTGGGACACAATTCATCAGAGTCCAGTAATGGATCCCCAGCCAACCTGCATTGTTCTAGCTGACTGAAGTGCACCGTGGGCGTGCTGTCGTTCACTAATAATGCTGTCTTCTGTAGATCAAGGCCCCGAAAGCCATGGCAGCAGACCTTCTCAGAAGTTTTTGGCACCCACTGGAAGATCCTGTGGTTTATTCCTTTCAGGCAGAGGCAACCACTACGAGTTCCCTACCACTTTGCCAATCATGTCTGAACAGATGGATGGTGGGCACAGATGGGTCCTCTATGCTGGAAGTGCGTTACAGGTTTTATGATAATGGGACTGTGACAGTCTTCAAGTCAATTAAAATCCTCCCACCAGTCCTAGGTATCATGATGTGCCCCAGGCTTTATTTTAATAGTGATCTTGATTCTGTTCTGAGATTAATACAAGTTGTGTGTTTAACTTTAGGCATATCTGCTTTCAAATTAGCTTTCCAAAGGGATTTCTTTTGTCTTTGAGGTTAGTACCAAAACCAAGTGACTGGAATGCAGTCTTACACTATTTGTTTGATACTACGTCTTTTGATTATTTTTTTCTTTTTGGTAGGAAACGCTGAAGTTTACATTGATTGTTAGCTTCCCCACTAAGTGTCTTTTTCTGCCTTGAATTTTTTAAAGAGTTTTTATCAGTATATCTGTCTTTTTTCAGCTGCACATGTTTAAAATTCCCTGATACTGCCATTTATTTATGATACACAATAGTTATCCTACAGCACCACACTATAAAAGAGAACATATAAAACTGAGGCAGACTTCTTCCTAAACCTTCCTAAGAGAGATTTTTATAAATACACATGAATGTATGTGGTTATATAGAGAAATTTTCTGTCTTACATCTGTCTTTCTGCGTAGATATGATCTCAGTGAAAAATATCCATGTCTTTATGTCAACAAAAGCAGTGAAATGTTCGAGGGTAAAATGTGCAGATAGAAAGCATGTTTTCCCTATATTCCAAGGATTTATTTGCAATAATTTAACAAAGAAATTTTATGGTGCAAATACTAGGATGGTTACTTTTTAAAAATGTAGATTTAATTGGTTAGCATAATGTACCATAAAGAAAAATATATTGTCAATAAAGCTATAAATTTTTGTTCAGTCACAATTAACTGGAATTGATCTGAAGTATATGTGAAAATATTTTAAAATATTTATACTTAAATACAGATATTTGCTACTAACGTGTATTGTAAAGATTATGAACTGATTTAATAGGGCACTAAGTTGATGTATGATATCTTGTTGTGGGCCTTTTATGTATGGAAATAGTTAACCAAAGAAAGCATCCTTAAAATTACAGCTGTTAAAATGGCAACAATTTCCAAAGTACTAGCTCAGCTTTGCTGGATATGGAAAAATCATGTTATTTATTATAGACCTCAGTATGTGTAGAAATATCAGCATGAGATGATTTTTGAAAGTTCAGCATTTTCAGTTACACGGCATACTGTGTTTGTTGTCCAGTCTAACAGGGCTACCATCCACCCTAAATGACGGCTGTGCAACAGCGTAATGAAAGGCACAAAAGCAGGGTGCGATATGTGCACATTGTATTTAGAGGGAGTAATACTTCGTTTGTGAACAGTTTGTTCAAGAAGAAAGGCTAGGGTTGTCATGGGTGGTGTTTGTAGCAAATTTTTAGATCAGCTGTCTTACAATCTTAACACGGTCACTGCCAACATTGGGTGTCCCATCATTGAATTACAGATTTGGGTGATCCGTTAACTGTTCCGAAAGGTGCATCTTGAAAATCACTTGAACTTTTAACTTTTGTAAACCTCTAACATTTGAACCAGCTTTACGCACCTGCTGCTTTTAAAAATAGTTGCAGTATTTTCTTCATTTGAATTTCAAGTCAAATGTTCAACCATTTTTTTCAACAGCATTTTTAGATGTTAGTGCTGTCAGTTTAGATTTTCTTTAAGGTGGTATTGGCAGCAGAATTTAAACTAAAGGAAACTTGAGGAGAGTGGGCAGAAAGGCTGGAGTGGTGCTTGAAATTAAAAGGAATGTGCACATACATTATAAAGTATTGACTGTATTCTCTCATATTCTTTTTAAAGAAATTCCACTATAATATTCTGTATGACATACCTAGGGGATGAGTAGCAGATTTGTTTCACGTGCCAATATTTTACTCTGTTTCATAAGCAAAATGTAATAGCTTTTAAAGAGTTTTTCACACTGTCGTAGTTAGCAGATCACACAGTTCTTATGCTTATTAAGAAAAAGGGGATCGAGAATTTAAGTATTCTTTGTACATTCACTGTGGCGGCCTATTATTATTCTTTCTAATATCGTTGCGTCAATTTAAATCGTGTGTGGAGAATCTGTAACACAGGGCCTGCTTGACGGCAGGAACCTCGGTGATAAACTGTGTAACTGATGTTTGTATGTGATAACGCGGCGAAGTAACAGGACCATTAAATTTCGCCTGCTCTGCGGGGATAAAAACTCCAGAGGACGGCATCCCCTGTGCTGTGTTCCGCATCCCGCGGTTTCCCAAGCGAAAAGAAGGGACGGGCCGTAAGAAACCAGCAGCGCTGGCCTCACCCCGAGCCGTGGGAGCAAGAACCCACGCGTGTGCGGGTGTTGGGGGCGGCGGTGTCCCCTCCGGTGGGAGCTTGTCTGTTCCCGTCCCCCCCCGCGCAACCCTGTGGGT
>VXBW01007205.1:13827-28246 GCA_013400375.1 Thinocorus orbignyianus
TAAGCCAGGTGGGGGGGGGGGGAGAGTGGATGATAAGAGCTGCCAGGGCTAATTACACCTCATTATTCCAAGGGATCTCTCACGCCTCACTTCTCCTCAAACGCCAGCAGGAGCGAGGGGGAGGGGGCTGGCTATTAAGGGAAAAGCCCGGGTGGAAAACAAAGTCGGGGAATTCACACGGCGCGGCCCCGCGGCGGCTGCCTGGGGGCTCCCCCCCGCCCCCCCAGGGCGCCGCCACCGCCTCGTCCCAACCCTGGGGACGCTGGTGGTGGGGCCAGAGACCACCCTGGGGTGATGAGGCTGGTTTGGGGTGCTGGGAAGGTGTCAAGGTTACGACCCCGGGTGTCCCCACACCCCTGATGTTCCCACCTGGAGGTGGCCTGCTTTGGCAGCCGGGCTGGGAATGTCACCACCTCGTGCCTCAGTTTCCCCTGCTACGTGCCTCAGTTTCCCCTGCAATCCCTCAAACCCCAGCAGAAAGTCACAGGCAGCCCCAGGAGGTGGGGGTCTGGCTGGGGTTGTTTCCTTCCCAGGACTCTGAGGGGTAGGCTTAACCCCCCGAAATTTTTCGGGGAGCAGGATGGAGTCAGGGGATGATTTTTTTTAGCAGACACAAATGTCCCTGTTTGTTTTTCCAGCTCTTAACTCGCTTCCTCCTGGAGCACTTTGGGGAAAGATCCTACCTTTTCCAAGTCTGCACCCCCAAAAAATTAAGAGATGGGGAGGGTTCATCCCAGGGGTACGGGAGCATCCTCCCTGTTCTGACATCGGGGGTGAGAGCGCGGCTGATGTCGGTCTTTCTCACTTGGATTAGGAAAAGTTATGGCTGTGACTATTTTCCTGAGGTCTGGACCAGCACCAGCTCGGCCCTTTCTGCAAACCCAGTTTGCTTCCTCTGCACCATAAAATACAACTTTTACTGCCTCTGAGATGCGTTTCCTCCCTAAAACCACATGCTACAAATCCTCCTGCCTCTCCGGCGCGGTGCCTTACATTAAAAAGGAAGGATTTAATCATAAAGCAAGAAATTTCCCATTTTGCTTTGTCAGTGAAGGCTCCAGCGCGAAGCAAACCAGGAATCTTTCCACCAGGATGAGGAAAATCTTCAAAAGTTCTTGCACGCGGGGATAATTAATAGGGGGAATCATCCGCGGGATGAGACCAAGGATGGTTCATCCAGCACGGAGAAGGAGCAATAGGGATTTTAAGAGGAATTTGGGAATACTGTCCCTTAGTTTCAGCAGAGAGGAGGGTGAGATGCAGAAGATGGGGAGATAACTCCAGCCCCGGGCGCCCACCAGGTACCACGGCCCCGCACGGCGTTGAAACAGCGATTGACAACACTCCCATTTTCCATCACCAAATCCTTACCCCTTTTCTCCCATCCACTGGGTTTTCTCTCCCCTCCTGGTGCTATTTTGGTGGTCCCAGCTCAGCCTTTCCAGCCGGGTTCCTTGTCCTGTGGGAGACAGAAGGATAATTCAGATAATTTGGATAATGCAGATAATTGCGGCTGTGGATCCACCTTCTGATTTCTCCTGGTTTGTGCCCCCAAGGTCCCAACACCTTTTATTTAAATCCAGGAGGGCTGAATCCATCTCTTTCCTCTGTTTAAAAATCAAAAAGTAACCTTTAGCAAAAGGCAGAGAAGTTGATTATAGGAAATCTATACAATTTCTATAAAATAAGGACAGGAATACATCACTTCTTTGGGCCCGAGCGGACGGGCTCTGAATCTGTAAAGAGGAGCCGGGGCTCAGAGCAGGCTCCTGGAGGATGCCACCAGCTGGAAGTCCTGGCTCTTCCCAGGTATTTCAAGACAATATCAGATTTTTTAAAAGGTATAGGGATTTGTCTGGAGCTTGTGCACCCTCTGAGCAGACACTCAGCTACAGAAACTGCTGCCTCACTATGTGGAAAAGGGGGAAAAGGTATTAAATGCAATAAACCTCCCCCAAAAGGGGTATTTTTTTCCCCCAGAAGAGCTCCCAAACCAGAAGATCCCCTTTCCGCTCTCCCTGCTCATTTTTCCCACTAAAGAGATGTATTTGTAAGAAATTCTTTCAAACCCACCTTGCCAGAGCACAGCCTTCCCCCCTCGGACCCAGCCCGAGCAGGGAGAGGAAGGGACAAGGAAGCAAATTAAGAAGGAGCGATTACCATCAACACTGCGGCGCTCTCCAGTTCATTAATTTGTGGTTTAAAAGGCTCAGGGGAGTGTTGAACAAATCCCCCCTGTGCCGTGGTGCCGACACCTTTGTGCTTCCAAGGCTTTTATCCCCAGAAATAAAAAGGATATTTTTTTTCCCCCCCCAGCACGAGCCGAAAGCAAACGCTGATCGAGCAAAGGCGGGGAAGCCTCTAAAAAATCAAATAATGAGAATAAAATAAAAATCATCCCCTTAAAACTTTAACTTCCAAACTTATTTCTAAAAAGAGATAAACGGAGGGTTGGCTTGGACCTTTTTTCCTTAGTTTTTCCCCCAAAATGCAAGGTGTGGGTTGGGATAATGCAAATAAAGGGAGCTTTGGAGCTCACCGCGTCCAGCGGCAGCCCAAGTTTTGCAGGGTGAGGTCCCCGCTCCCCGCCAGCCTCCAGCCTTGCACTCTTCCCCTTTGCAAATGGGTATTAATTATGTATAATTAATGGTAATATATTTATTCATATTAGATATTTAGTAAATCTGCATTTTCTGTAAATATCGAGGCCGTTTTCCCCACTCCTTGAAGGAAAAACGCCGCGAGTCTCCAGCCCCAGTTACCTCGGGAAAAGAGCAGAAAAGATACTTGTAGATTAATTCCTATTAAGTAAGATTTGAAAACAAATAAATTATTATAATAATAAAAGCAATCGAGGTTGGATAACGCCCTCCAGGACCAAGCAGGTCTATTCTCCAGTGCCCATCGGGTCCCTGTGTGCCCAGGGGTATTTGGGATATCTTTAAGGATGCTGAAAGCATCGTCTGGAAGTGGCACTTGGGGACTCGTGGCCGCCTGAGGGACCAGCCAGGGCCTCAAACCCGCCACGAGTGGCCCCGTGAGTGGCCACACAGCACCCAAAAGAGGGGGAAAACACTCCAAAAAGAGCCTCCAACCAGCACGGAACGGGCAGGGGTTTGGGGGGAGCTCCCCCGCAGTGCCCGGGTCTCTCATCCAGCACAAATCCCACATAAATTCACTCACCATCCTGCACTCCCGGGTCTCCTCCACCCCCAGGAACAGGGGGATCCGGGGTGGGGGGATAAGGAGGGGATGGAAGGGGATTTAGCGAATCCAAAACCCTCCCAAAGCAAACGAGGTGATTTTCCCAATGGGATCATGCTGATTAAATTTTCCAATATCTTTAAAAATGCCTCTATTTTCCCTCCTGTAAATAGCTCTTGCTTCCATAATTTGTTAGAAAAGCTGTTTATATTTTTTTCTTTTAAAAGCTTATGCTTCTATAATTTCTACCTCAGCTCCCCCAGCCCCCTGCAAGCGATGGGTCGGTGTTGCTGCAAATGAATTTAGTTCAAAAACCAGAAAGTTTGGGGCTGCAAACACCACGAAGGACATTTCAAATCAGTCTTTTTTGCTAATTTCTCCCTGGAATAAGGACCTTCTACACCCACAGCATGATCCTGTAGCCATTGAACATTCAATCCTATCACCCTGTTTCCTAAACATGGGATTGAATTCCAGACCCTGAGAAGGCTTTTTGAAAAAAAAGAAATAAAACATTAAAATTTGAAGCTGAGAGAAGGTCTTTGTGGTGTGTAAAATCGCTCCTGGGAATGGGAAGTGGGGATGTTACCGGAGAGAAACCGCCGTCCCTGGAGAGGGGAAAGGGAGGGAGAAGGATTCCCCTGGGGAAGACGGATCCTTCCCTGGAAAAACAGCCAAGAGACCAAAAGCAGAGGAACTAAAACCACACCAAAGGATGGTGAACATATTTTGCAACACATTTTTTTGGGGGGGATTCAGATACACTCATGCCCTCCCCACCCCCCCCAGATCAATTCCATAAAACCCCTTTTTGTCTTTTCAGGGTGATTTGGGACTCAATCATTTGTCAGAAGGGGATTTGCCAAATATTTTCAGTGGTAAAACCTTTCAGTAAAACCTCCCACTGGCAAGGTCAGCCCAAATCCAAACTTTTCAAGGGTTTGGGGAACTTTTCCTCCTCTCCCAAACAGCCTCAAGAAAAGCCCCTTTTCCCTTTCTGGTGAAAACAAGCCGGGGTTTCGATGCCAGTTCAATATTTCCTTCCCAAATCCTATTTTTCAAGCCTTCATTCCATTTTCCTGACAGTGTTTGTTTTGTGCTCAGCAGACAATATATTTACCACGCTTTGTTACTGCCTGCTTTCTGGAATTGTGTTAAAAAAAATACCTTTCACAAAGACAAAGAGAAAAAAACCAAACCCAAAGAGATGATTAATTCAAACCCGTGTTTCGGGGGGTGTTTCTTTGACGAGATCTTTCCAGCTCGGATCTTCCAGCTACAGCAAAGCTGGTTGAAATGCAGCGGGAAAGCCTTCGGCAGGGCTGAGGATAGGATAGAGCTCAAGAAAATGGAATTTAATTCATTTATTACCCCACCCCACCCCACAGCAGCAATAAAAAGCCAGCAGGGTCTAACCTCAAGGCTGGCAACGGGGAGGAAAGGGAAAATAAGTGGGGGTGCAAAGGGAGGATGCCTTCCAAAGCCATCTCCCAACCGGACACGGTGAACACCAGGCACAGGGTTGTCCTCACTCTTTGGTTTTTTACTGGTTTCTTCTCATTTTTAAAAGGCAAAGTGAGAAGCTTCACTTGAACAGCATCAGCCTGTGGTGGCTCCTTGGACACCAGCGGGTTTGGCCTGGGGATGTATCGAGTCCCCAGGGATATTGAGGGGATCCTGGCAGAGGATGAACCCCCCACCCCGGGACACAGAAGGTCCCACTTCCTTGTGCCACTGTAGGATCCCCTTTGGGATTCACCTCCAGCATCTCAGAGACAAAAAGTAACCCATCTTAAAAAGAGCCTGTCCCACTGCAGCAGTTCCAATGTACTCTTTTAAAATATTTTTATACCTCTTTAACACTTTTAATTCCTCCTCCAAAGTAGCAAAAGACCTGGGTGAAGAGCTGCAGAAGAAGGGAGGTGGGTGCCAGGAGGAGGGAAGGTTTTAGGAGCTCCCCCTCTGCCTGGGGACCTGCATCCCGCTCCCCCCCCCACCTTGTGCCGGCTCCTGGCTCCCAGGACCAGGGCAGTGGCGATGGAGGGGACCGGGATGTCTCACTGGCAGCATCCCAGCATATCCCCCTTCCCCAGGCTTAAGATCTGCTGGAGATGAACAACTTCCTCATTAGGAAGATTCAGGAAGAGAAAAAGAAATGTTCTTCCCCCCCAAAACACTGGTTAAAAATAATTTCTAACTGCAAGCCCGAGGAGAGTAAATCCCAAATTATTGTGCTGACAAACTCTTAGTTAATCACAGAAATCAATTAACAATTAACAATTAACAATCAACCAACACCCCACCACCACCCTGCCCCTGTTTTGCCTCACTTGAAATGATTTTCCCTGGCAGGATTCCCTCTAAATAGCCCCCACGAGCCCTCAACGGTGTCTTACTCACGGGGAAGCTCCGGCTCATCCGAGTCCCGGGGATGCCTGAGAAAGCTCTGCCCGATTTGCACAGCCCTGCTGGGGAGTGGGACCGGGGCAAGGGGACAGGGCCAGCCTTTCCAGGCCTTGAATGGCATTGTGGAAAGGAAGGAAAAAAAAAAAAAACCAACAACCCACAAAAAAACCCCAAACCCAACCCTCTAATCCCCAGGGATTCATGCCTTGCGGTGCTACGGGCTGGATTCTGAACCCTGTGTGTTCCCAGAGTGGCGAGGGGGAAGGTGCCCGAGATGCCCTGCCTGGATCTGGGGGCAAATCTGATTTTTTCTGAGACAAATCTGATTTTCTGGGGGCAAATCACAAACCCCTCGGGGTGAGGCAGGTTCTGCCCTGAGAGAGATTTTGTTTCCCTTTTTGTGCCGGGTACGGCAGGGCTGGGGGTTTCAATCCCATCACTGAGTGCCAAACTGGGAGATTTTGGGGTTGGCCACACTCCTTGGGAAAGGGCTGGAGAACAGCACCCACGTTTGGCCCTCGAACATGCCACGGTCATGCTTCCACACGCCAACACACGCCAGCAAGCCAGGGCTAAAACCTTCCTGCTACAATTCTTCCAGATAATTTCCAGGTGAGAGGATGCAGGCAGCAGCCCGGAGAGGAAGGGCCGCTCCACACACGGACCCTCCGCACCACACACCTCTCTGGGCCCAAGTTCCCCCCCATCCCGTGGGATTTCGCTCCGGTTTTCCGTTACCTGGTGGCAGAGGTTGCAGGAGCATCCCCCGGGGAACACTCCCAGCTGTGGATTTCGGTCACCTTGGCAGGAACCCGGGCTGCAAAGCCAAGTTCAGCAGGTCACTGGGAGCACTGGGAATCCCCCAAATCCCCAATTTCTCCCTCCTCGGAGAAGAATCCCCCCTCAAATCCTGGGTCACGGTCACGGATTCACACCAAATTTGAGAATTCTCTGGCCAATCTACTGCAGTTCCTGATCCCCCCCGTCTTTCCTGGGGAGCAGGATATTTCCCTATTTCCCTTCCTAGACAAGCCCATAAATTGAAATTTGGCTTCCCCCTCCCACCCCCCAACTTTCAAACTCGACCATTTCCAGGTATTTGTGGGCTGAGCTGGGAGTTCATTCCCTTCTCCTGCCCCAGGGAGGGAGGAAAAAACCATTCCTGGAAGGTCCCCCCACCTCCAGCCCATGTCTTCTCCCTAGATCCCTGCTAAAGGCAACCAAAAGGCCATTTAATCCAAAATCCCTCCCCCCAAATCCCAGCTGCCACTCGCAAAGTGCTGCTGCCACCTCGCGGTGTCCCCTCTCCTCTGCTGTCCCCAAGGCCAGCTCCAGGCACCCGGCGGGGCTGGGGGTCCCTCTATACCCCCCAGGGCCACCCTCACCCCAAAGCCACCCAGAGCCCCGACCTTCCTCTCCCACCTCACAGCGTGGACACCAGGAGGCTGCACCTGAGCTGATGGGGAAACGGGCACAGGGAGGGTCCCTCAGCATCCTGGTGGTCCCCAGCTCAGGGTCAGGCACGGGGTCACCCTGAGAGACCCGACAGGGCAGGGGACATCTCTTGGTCACTTCCCAAAGTGGTGGCAGCATCCAGTCCCATCAGGTCCCAGCTTTTTTTAGCCCCACGGTGGCCCCGGCACCTCCCTGCCCCACAGCTGCCCAGCCCTGGGGCAGGTGCTTGGGGCTGCTGATTGATGGGCATGTCAGCATCCCAGGAGAGTCTCCCAGCAGCTCCCAGGCAGGGGAAGGGGATCAGGATGCATGGTTTTCCTCCAAGGAATGCCAGAACCCCACGGATGTGCCATCCCATGGCTGCAGAGGGCCGTGGGACTCAGGTCACACCTTCAAACAGGGTGGTTGAAGGATGCAGCTCCCCGATTCTTCTCCACCCTTCTCAAGATCTTCTCTCTCCAGATGTAGCACCAGGATTTCTCGTGTCCCCCAGCATTTGCTCCTCTCCAGGGCCTCCTGAGCTCCCCAAGCAGGGGAAAGGGAAAGCCCTGGGCTGGAGAATCCTGGAGGAAGAGCTTACTTGACTCCAGATTCGCACCTTCATCAGTTTTTCCCCATCTCCCTCTTTGCAAAACTGGGAGAAGAGCAGTTGCCCTTCGCTCCCACATGGCCCAAGCCTGGTGTCCCCGTGTCCATGGAGGCAGGTGATGCTGACAGAGGACCCTGCTGTGAATTTCCAGCAGAGCTTGGCATTCCCAACCTGCTTGTTCTTCCCTGGAGAAACCCCCATGATCACCACCTCCGAGTGGTCCAGCCAGGAAACTTGTGTCCACCTCACGTGCGGTTTCTCCCTCTGCCCACCGGTTTGGAGCACACAGTTGGGAAGCCTGTGTCTCTCTCCTCCCTTTTCCCTTCCCCTCCCCTACGCTGGAATCTGGCTTTCAGGATCAAAAATACTACCAGCTATTTTTAAAGCGTCGACTTAGCCCCCCTCTCCTCTGGCTCGCGGTGACGGATCGGGCTGTCATAAAGTTCAGCTGTTTTCCCTGCTCCCTCTGCACCAAGCCCAGGGCATTAACAGCCGTGATTCCCTCCTCGCTCCTACCCGCAGCCAAATTGGGAATCCATGGTTTCCCACCACACCAGGGACCGGGGATCGCATCCAGAGGGTCTCAGGGCATTCGGTGGCCCGTCCTGTGGCATTGGCCGGGGTAAGCAGAGCGCCGGGACCCCCAGCAGAGGTGCAGAGAGGGAGGGATGGGGGGGTTCCTGCCCAGCATGGGGTGGGAAGAAGGGGGGATGCTCCGGGTTTGAGCAGGCACAGGGCAAACGGCCTGAGAGCTGCCGTGTCCCTACCTGGAGAGAAGCAAAAATCCTTTTTTTTTTCCCAGCTCTTCAGCAAATCCCCCTTCCCCAGGGCCCACCAGAGCCCTGCAGGTGCCGGGGGTGCCGGCTGCTGTGCCGGGAGAGGCACAGGGGTGACACCCCTGGCTTGGCTCATCCCCAGCCCGCAGGAGCCTGGCTGATCCCGCTGGCCTAGGGATGCCTGGGAATGGTTGATGGAGCTCCTTGGAGCCCCCATGCCTCTTTTGGGATGTTTTGCCATATTTCCCCATCCAGCACTGGCCACTTTGGGTGCAAACCCACCCGGGTTGGCAGCGGGGCTCCTGGTAGCCGTAGGTTTGCAGAAGAGGCTGATGCCGGCTCCCACCCAACCCGGGGCTGCTCTCCCTGAGCAGATTAAATCTCCAGAGCACCGGGATTGAACCAAACCCATGGAATTAGTGATCAGGGGCTGGAGCTGAGCTGTGGCCACGCTGTCTTCACCTTTGTACGGGTGACATTGCTCCAGGTGACAATCCACATGGGTGATGCTCACAGGCAGAGCTGCACGTTACCTGTTTTACACCAAAACCCACCCAGCTGTCATGAAAAGGGTTCTCCCTCCCTTTCTGGGTGGGAAAAAGCTCTTGGGAAAGCCCCATCTTTTCAGGCAGGAGGGTCAGGGCGGGAACAGCTGCTCCGCAACCCCCTCAGCGGCACGACTGGGTGACCCAGCTGGTGGGACCTGAGGTGCTTTGTGCCTCCTAAACTTCCAGCTGATCTTGCTGGTGGGAAGAAGAGGGAAGGAGTTGGCTTTCAGGAGCAGTTCAATCACAGATGCTTTTGTCTTAGTACCGTGACTCCCTGCCAGCTCGGGAGAAATTCCCAGCCTGCTCAGCCCAGCATATGCCCCCTGGCTCAGCATTAAAGCCATCCATGGCTCTTTTCACAGCATAGCTGGGATCTGGGATCTCACCAGGGGAGGTGCCACCCAGAACACCAAGCGTCAGAGGGGCTGCCAGGAGGGTCCTGCAACCCACACCTCCTGCTTTGCTTTCTCCAGCCTTCTCCCTTGTCCAAAGGGAGTGGGTGGGTGGGATGCCGAGAGCCCAGATGGCAGCGTCTGCTGTTCCAGAAGAATTCCCACCTGCCCGCCCTGCGTGTAACCGATTCCCTCGGTGGGTGTCAGAGCTTCCCTGCGCCAGGGGCTCGCTGTGGGGAAGCCGACAGCGGCAGATGGGGATGATCCCAGGCAACCGAGTGGTGGCCAGGGCAAACCTCGTGAGGCTGCACTGGGATATGGGGCTTATTTTTTTAAGCAAGATTTTTTCCGCTCCCTGGTTATCCCTTGTTACCAGGTAACAGAGATCCAGAGCATAAATACCGGGCAGGGGAAAGAGCTGCAAAGCCTCCGTGCACCCTGGGAGTGAAAAAACACCTTGGGTATCTAAAACCTTCCTCCTCCAATGGCTGCTGATGGAAAACCCAGCTGGGATTTGAACCCAAGCTGGGATTTATTCTGTTTTCCCTTCCGCTCTCCACTGCCCCCAAGGAAAACATCCTGCTGCATTGAAAACAGGAGCCCGGCTGTACATTTAAGCTTGTTCTGGAATAAGCAGCCACAATCCCTCCTTTTCCCCCCAGTTCCCTGGGTGAAGAGCAGGTTGGCAGCAGCCATGACCCACCCCAAGGCTAGTGGTTCAGGCGGCGAAGAGCTTGTGCCAGGGTCAAAGGGAGAAACCTTTTCACCCCCTATCCTTAAATGATCCAAACTGGTCCCAAGGTGCATTAGGGAAGTTGGGAGCAATTTCTCTGGAAGTACCTGGGGGAATTTGGTTAAGCCCTGCTGCCCCATCTGTTCTTCTGGGCTCAGGTCAGCACAAGGCTCCAGGTATGAGGGCATCCAGGGCGCTGCGGGTCTGCGAGGCTTCCTCATGAAGAGCAAAACCTGGGAAACAGCAGGAATCTGGTTCAGGAGGTGGGAAGCTTTTTTATGAATGGGTTCCCAAAGGGGTTCATGGGTACCAGGGGACCTATGTTCAACCCCTGGTTGTGCAGCCACTTTCTGCACCCAGGCCCTTGCAGCTCAGCTTTCAGGAACTCAGCTGGTGCGTCCCCACGTTCTTTGACCCCTGGGGACACCAGCCACCTTTGTCCCATGTTGTGTTTGTGTTCAGGACTTGGCTGTGTCCCAGGAGGGAAAGCCACGAGAGACAGGGCTGGAAAAATATTCTCTGGTGGGCATTCTCTCCCCAGGAAAAATCACGGTGCTTTTCCATGGGGATTCACTCCATAGGGGTGCAGGAAGGGGGTTACAATATCACCCCAAGGAAGAAAAAGTAGGTAGCTCCAAGGAAGCCAGCTCCTGCAGCCCATCCTTCACCCCACGAGTGCCATGACCTCACACCACCCAGTGGCATCACCCATCCAGGGGGCTTCTGGGGGCTCACACCAATTCTCCAGGCCCTTTTGCCCTCCCCTTGCTGCACACCATCTCCCTCTGCCCCCTCCACTTGTTGTTCTTGGCTGGGTTTTAGCCTGTCTAAATTTAGGTGGATCTATTTCAACACCCGTCCCCTGCCCCGCAGGGGGAAAAGGACAGAGCAAAGGTAGCCGGGGAGGAAGAGCAGGGACCACGGTGGCCTCTGCTGGGGTCTTCTCCCTCTGCCTCCAGCTGGGTTTTTCCCCACCAACACCCTGGATTTTATCTGACCACGAAGCCATGGAGGTGCCCAGGGCTGAGGTTGGCATTTTCCTGGCTGCCACCCCATGGACTGCTCTGGCCACGACTCGGGGTAGAGCTGGGTGACAAGGACAAAGCCAGCCCCGTGTGTCCGGCCGGGAAGGAGCTCCCTGCGCTGGGAGCCCAGCGAGTCTCCTGAGGAGGCTGATGCAGGTGAGTGGGGCTGCAGCAAAGCAGGGACAAGGGTCCAAGGAGCAGGACACTGGCAACCAGGGATCCTCCAGGGTCTGGTCCCAGACAGGGGTGTCTGAGTCCCCCAGAAACCATCCACTTCCCCTCACAGGTGTCATCACCTTGGGCTTTCGGGGCATCTCTAAGTGCTGTTATTGCCATTCTCCTGATGCCATCAGGGTCAGGATGTCCCAAAGAAGGTCCTACTGTCCATGGGACCCACGGCAGTGCCCCTTCTTGCCCTGGCCAGAGCCACACTTCTCTGCTACACGTTAACTTGCTGTTTGATTCCCAAGCCTCGTGCCATGTCTCCTCCGTGTCACCACCTCCAGGGGACTTCGGTGGGTAGAGCTGAGTAGCCACCACCTCCTGTGAGCCCCAGGAAAGATGCTCAGGCCAGACAGGGCGAGACATGAAGACATCCCTGCCCACTGCAGGGAGGCTTGGATTATGTGACCTTTAAAGGTCCCTTCCAACCCAAATCACAGAATAATTCCGCGACGGAGCGATCGCACCTGAGGAGGATTGGGGCACACAATCTGCTCACCTGCACAACACACCAAATCCCAGCCACATTCCCAGTTCTGAGTCTCACGTTCCCCACATGCCAGGGCTGTGGAGACCACCATCCCCTGCTCTCTCATGGCTGGCTCAGCTTGTCCCTGCTGCCAGGAGCTGCTGGCAGCCAGAGCATCACCAGCAGCTCTGAAGCACGTTTTCCATCCAGACATCCGCCCCGTTAGCCGTTAATCCAGCTGGTGGGGGGACACAGGGGGCCACTGGCATGCAGCTCCGTCACCAGTACAACCAGTGACAGCTGTTGGGCAGTTGCAGCCCTGGCAAAGGGAGCAGAAAGGTATCAGATGGAGATGGTGGGATTGATTTCTCCCTTTTATTTTTTGGGGGGAGGAATGAGAATTCAGTCTCTTCCCTCCCTGGTTGCAGCTTACACTTACCAGCAGTTGTGGTGTCAGGAACATCCAACTCCTCGGGCTGCCCTGGGGCACCAGGCACTGACACATCCCCACGAGCATCAGCCACCAGCAACTGGCACCTCACACGGGATAAAGGGGAAGGGAAAAAATACCCATTTCACACAGGGCAGTTCCAAAAGGACTTTTGGAGAAGGCTGTTTGACTGACA
The DNA here is from genome assembly GCA_013400375.1 of Thinocorus orbignyianus. Taxonomy (NCBI): domain Eukaryota; kingdom Metazoa; phylum Chordata; class Aves; order Ciconiiformes; family Thinocoridae; genus Thinocorus; species Thinocorus orbignyianus. The sequence goes on from VXBW01007205.1 coordinate 26,273, forward strand.
ACTGCCTGTTAGAACAAGACACCCAGGACTCAAACCCCCAGCCCTGATGAAGCATGAGGGAAGTTCACTGTTTCCCCACGTGCTGCAGCCCATTGTCGGGATGTGCACAGCTTCTGGCACTCCAGTTTAAGCCCTCAGTGCCCAAGGAGCAGCCAAAGCAGCCAGGGGGAAAGATGGAATGTGACCAAGAGCACATTTCTCAGCTCTGAGGGAAGCTGGAAGCAGGTTTTTGGTGGAGCAGGAGGAAGTGGTGTCACCTGGTGATGCTGGCTGTGGACGTTATGGCAGTCACATTTAAAATTTGGCTTTTCAGATCCAATCCCCTTGGATGCTGTGCTCCAAACCTTGGTTCCAGTTGGGACAGCAGCAGGCCAGAGGCACCTGACAAGCAGGACAGGTTGGGTCCTCTCCAGCAGCATCCCTGCCGTGGAGTCTCTCTGAGCCCCTGAAGCTCATGGATCCTCTTCGAGGGCAGCTGGAAGCTTGAACTCATTGACACACTGAGCCCAGGGTGGAAGCCAAGGGCTGCAGTGATTGAAAACAGTTTAAAAACCAAACCCTGGGGGATTTTGCTTCCAGGAAAACCTGCTGAATGAAGCCGAGAGGAGCCAGCGGGTGAGCAACCCCCCAGGCTCTGCATGGATTGGAATGGGGAAACCCACCTGCTGTAAGAGCTCAGGGCAGCTGGAAAACCCTGGTTTCTTCCTCCGAGCTCTCCTCCTCCTCCTCTTCTGCAGGCATGGTAAGGAACTGCATGGGCAGAGCCATGTTCCTGGCATGGAAACCCCTAGGAGATGCAGCTCCAGGGTGCAGGGTCCTGGCAGAGCTCCTGGGAGGTGACTGGAGGGAGCAGAAGATCCTCTCGTGGCAGTCTCAGAGCAGCCCTTGGGCCACCACAGCCTCCAGGAAGGACAGGCAGCAGCTCCCACCAGCATCGCTAGCACTTCCCAGGGTAACCCTAGCAAGAAGAGGCTTCCTCTGCTGCAGGAGAGCAGAGGAACTCCTCCTTTTCCCTGGGAAAGCCCTTAAAAGCTCCATTATCTCCAAAGATAAGGGCAGGGACAGCCGAGCAGGGGAACCAGCCAAAGTCAAGGTCTTGTAGTGAAAGGCACCAGCTGCATCCATCACTCCCTTTCCTTCCTGCACCCCAGACACTCTACTGGGAGAGCTGGGACCTGCAAAGCCTACATTCCCCTCCCAGCACCTTACCCAGCCCAGTTTGCATTCACCTCCTGGGAGGGCAGCCATCTCTTATCACCCTTCTCTTTAATAAGCTAAATCAGCTCTGCTGGGGCGAGTTCGTTAGCGCTCCTGCGGCACAGGAATCACGTTTGAGGGCAGGACGTCCTTGGTGGAGTCAAGCCTAACGTGGAAGAACAACTGCACAGCCCAGCCAAGGCTGACACTGGGAGAAGGGGGTTTCCCAGAAATTCCCATTTGTCCTCTGGCAAGGCCTGGGGCTGAAGAATCTCCCTCTGAGCCACGTCCCAGGGCCACAGTCCCAACTGCTGTTGGCAGTGCTCGTGTCCCAGGTACAGTCTCAGTTGCCTCAGGACACCCCTTTGGGCCCGTGACTGTCCCCTGTGCTGGGCTCCAGCATGTTTCTCCAGCAGGAAACCCTGGCACTGGCCCAAGCTGTCTGGAGAAACTGTGGCTGACCCAACCCTGGAGGGGCTCAAGGCCAGGTTGGACGGGCTTGGAGCAACCTGGTCTGGTGGGAATTGTTTGGGGATGGATCTTTATGGTCCCTTCCAACCCAAGCCATTCCATGATTCTGTGATACAACCCCCTCAGGCACCTAAACAGCAGCTCATTTAACTTGGCCATTGCCTTCATTAATAAAGGGAGATAATTGCCTCCAGAAAGTGTCTCCATCATGAGACTTAGAGCAGTGGGGAGGCGGTAGGAAGAAATTTCCCCATTTTCCCCACTCCTCCAGCTCTACTGGCATGCCCCGGGGTGGGGGTGGGGGTG
>VXBW01007209.1:0-12445 GCA_013400375.1 Thinocorus orbignyianus
TTTAACAAGCCCTGGTTGGATTTGGTCGTTGTCTTGTTCTTGTCTCAACCCTCCGAGTGCCCCACGTTGGGCGCCAAAAAAGGACTGTCGTGGTTTGGCCTTGGACGGCAACAAAAGAGCCACGTGGCAGCCCGTTCGCTCTGACCTTCTTGAGTGGTGTTTCCTTTCTGGCGGGCTCTACAGTGCATAATAGCCACCTTAGCAGGCAGCAGTTGCACTGCCTCCAAAATTTTGAGAATTTCTTCTGCATGTTTTATATACTTTCCTTGTGTAGATAAAAGTCCCTTTTCTCTCCACACTGTCCCGTGAGCATGAACTACCCCAAAAGCATATTTGGAATCTTTCCAAATATTAATTCTTTTTCCTTTGGCCAATTCCAGCACTTGAGTTAAAGCCCTTATCTCAGCCTTTTGTGCTGAGGTGTTTGGAGCTAGGGCCTTAGACTCTATTACCTCTTCTGTTGTGGTTACCGCATATCCAGCTTTGCGTATCCCTTGTCAGATGAAGCTACTTCCATCAGTGTACCATGAATCTTCTGCATCTTCCAGTGGTTCTTCTTTCAAATTGGGTTGGCTGGAGTACACTGCCTTGATTGTTTCTAGGAAATCGTGCGACACTGATTCTCCTGTAGTTCCACGAAGGAAAGAGGCTGGGTTAACAATGTTAGTAACCACTATTTCCATATCATCCTGTTCCATCAAGACAGCCTGGTATTTAAGAAACCTTTGAGGTGAGAGCCAATGCCCTCCCTTTACCTCTAGTACAGCTGATATGGTATGTGACACCATCACCATAATTTTTCGGCCTAGCGGGAATGTACAGGCTTCTTGAATGTTCAATACCACTGCTGACACTGCTCTCAAGCAACTAGGCCATCCTTTACTTCATCAAGTTGTTTATTAAAATATGTCACTGCTCTCCGGTAGGGTCCTAGATTTTGAGCTAAGACCCCCAAAGCCATCCCTTGTTTTTCATAGGAGAATAACCAGAAAGGTTTGGTAATGTCTGGCAGTCCCAGGGCAGGGGCCTCCATCAATCTTTTCTTCAGTTGATGGAATGCTCCATCTGCTTCCTTATTCCAGATAATATCCTTTGAATTGGTCCTTAGTAACTCATACAGTGGCTTTACCAAAAGTCTGTAGTTATATATCTGTAAGCAGCACCACCCTGTCATTCCTAGGAAAGTGTGAAGCTCTTTAGATGTCTGCGGTCAGGGGATCTGGCAGATAGCTTCCTTCCTTTCCCTTCCCAATGTCCACTGGCTTGCTCTTATTTCATATCCTAAATAAGTTACTTGTTGCCGGGCTACTTGAGCTTTCTGTGGAGAAACTCAATAACCATTAAGTCCCAGAAAATTCAGTAAGCTAATTGTCCATTCTATACACCTTTCCTTTGTTTTGGTAGCTAGCAATACGTCGTCTACATGCCGCAGTACTACTCCTGTTCCCTGCAGGTGCTCCCATTATTCCAAATCTTTGGCTAGTTGGTTTCCAAAAAGTGTTGGTCTGTTCTTAAAACCTTGTGGTAGTACAGTCCATGTCAGCTGTGTTTTCCTTCTGGATTCTGGGTTTTCCCATTCAAATGCAAGCAAGGACTGACTCTTTGGGCTCAAGGGTAGGCAGAAGAAGGCATCCTTTAGGTCCAGGACAGTAAACCAAGCCAATTCAGGTATTAATTTAGTTAACAGAGTATATGGATTTGCTGCAACCTGATGCAGGTCTTCAACAATTTTGTTAATAGCTCTAAGGTCCTGTACTATCCGATAACTACCATCCAGCTTCTTAATGGGCAATATTGGAGTACTATATTCTGATTAACACTCCTTTAGTAACCTATATTTGATAAATTGATCAATAGTTGGTCGAAATCCCCTTCTGTCCTCTATACTGAGAGGGCATTGTTTGACCCTTACAGGTCGTGCCCCTTGCTTAAGTTTAATCATTATCGGGGAGGCACTTTTTGCTCTCCTTGGTACTCCAAAAGCCCATACTCCTGGGTATACTTGATCTTTAATCTCATCAGGTATTCCTAGGTTGACTGGAGTGTCTATCAGAGCCAAACTTAATATTTCAATTAATTGGTTATCCCCTACTTGGAATTCTATTTTTCCCTTTTCAAATCTTATCTCCGCCCCCAATTGCTCTGACAGGTCATGCCCTAACAAGAGTTTCAGTGAACTAGGCACGTATAGGAATTTGTGTATTCCCAATTGCTTTCCTAATTTAAATCTGAGAGGCTTGAGGAAATATGCCTTTTCACTTTGGCCAGTGGTTCCCTTTACAGTTACAAAATCATCATCTGTGGGGGTTAGGGCTTGATTCAAAGCCGAGAACGTTGCCCCCGTATCCACCAAAAATTCTATTTTTTGTTGCCATCTCCATAGCCTTAAAATAACCAGTGGATCTGCTAGGGTAGATTCCCCGGGTCCCCGTCGATCCTTTTTAAGATGGGCTTGAATTCTACCCTTGTCCCTTCATCTTTTTGGGCACTCATTCTTCCAGTGTCCCTTTTGCTTACACCAGGCACATTGATCCCTTTCCAGAGTTTTTCTAAAAGTTGTGGTTCTCAACCCTCCACCCTCCTGTAATGCCGCAACCAATGCTCATTTGTCTTTCTTTCTATCTTCTTCCTCCCTATTATTAAACACCCTCCATGCCTTGTCTAAGAAGGTTTCTAAATTTCTACTTTTGGTCAGTCTCAATTTTTGTAATTTTCTTCGAATGTCACTAGCAGACTGCCCTATAAAGATACTAATTGTTGAATTCCAATTTCTGACCCGGGGTCAAGAGAGGTGTGTCATCTCATGGTGTCCCACAATTTATCCAAAAACTCAGAAGGAGTTTCCTTCGGTCCCTGTCTTACAGCATATAATGCCAACAGATTAATAGCCTTCAGAATTGTCCATTCCATTCCCCTTATGATCCAATCTCTGTAATTGTTTAATAGATCCAAACCTGCCCGCCTATTCGGATCCCAATGGGGGTCCTGCAAAGGAAAATAATCTTTTATCTTTTCCCCTGAGTTTTTAAGGTGGTTGGTGGCCAAATCTTAAGCAGTTTTTAGAATCTGCTGTTTCTCCATCTCTGTCATAGGATTTAACAATAGTTGGATATCACCTGTTGTGGTTCTGGCCAATCAGAAAAAGACAGATGATCCCCCCCTCCCCCTTTTAGGAAAAAAATAAATAAATAAAAAAGAGGAGAGGAAGAAATTAAAGAGATTCAGGAGTTTAGAAAAAACTAAACTACTTTAATAAAAACATAAATAATAATAATATAATGAATAATAAAAAGAAAATTTAAAAAAGAAAAGGAAAGAAAAAAAGGTATACAGTATATACAAAACCGTATCAAGCTCCCAGGATGACGACCACGTCACCAGCANTCAGAGTTTGGTTAGCTTGAAGAGGCCCAACTAAGAAAGTAAAACTGTAAAACAGAAAATTGGTTCATTTTACCTCAAACCAGGACATCACCCCAATCAGGATTGTGTTGTCAAAACCTGAAAGTGTTTAGTAACCCCCATGGTATCACTCTGGTAATCTTTTGCCACATTTTTCCAAGTTTCGAGATCGAATGAGGAGAAGGGGACTTTAATTAACAGTGGTCCATCTGGACCCACAGATTCTCTTAAAGATGCCTGGATCAATTCTTGTTCCTCCCTGCTCCTGGAACGAGTTGACACAGGACTATCAGGGAGTATTTCAACCCCAGCCTCTCCCTCGGCATAGAATCATAGAATGGTTAGAGTTGGAAGGGACCTTAAAGATCATCAAGTTCCAACGCCCCTGCCATGGGCAGGGACACCTCTCACTAGAGCAGGCTGCTCAAAGCCCCATCCAGCCTGACCTTGAACACTTCCAGGGATGGGGCGTCCACAACTTCTCTGGTTATATATATATACACACACACACAGACTTCAGGCAAAGGAGACTTTTCAACAGCAATGATCTCTCTCAACAGATTCCCTTAAAAAAGGGAGAACTTAAGAAATGGAATCACAATAATGCACTTAAATTCAAGTTTGGCTTTATTTGTGACTTGTTTTAAATATTTCACACTGACAAAAATCAGAGATAGAATAGAGTATTTAGTACTTTACAAGTGCATGATTGTCATATTCTTCTCTTAAACTACCTGCCCATTTAAACTTCTTATATAGAACATATTAGACTATTTTCAACCATATAATAAGTAACCTCATATTTTAAAAAGTTTGCAAAGCAATATTCCAGCTTAGAATAAAACCTCATGTTTTCAGTCAGAGGAGATTATTTGTTAGCGCTGGAAAAGATGCTTAGGGCAAGCAGTTACTATGCATTCTCTGGCATTATTATTTTCCATTTTGCTGATTTTCAGTTACTTTTCTTTAGCTTTCACTTGAAATGCAGTAATACTTCCCTTAAGATTGTCTTTTTCAGCTTTTCATTACAACTACTTTTACTCCTCACAGCATTTGCCATTATATATGATACTACCATGTTACCTCATAAGAGTAACTATTTGGTTTTGGACAAGTAATGATACCAAATCCATTTAACTGGCAGGTAAAGGTAGTATATTTAAACTGGGACAATCCAAGAAAACATGTTTTCCTTTGCATCCACTCTGCCACAGTTGACAACAGCTTCTGGCACTGGAATACACATATGCAGATAGCAACTTTTTAAGCTGCTGCAGTCTAACTCTACAAGGCAAAAAAACATAAGCTTCCACAGAAACACAAAAGGAAGAAACTGCAGACTTCTGATATGGCATCAAAACACAAAATCCGTTTCTCAATTATTTACATACTTACATTACAAGTCATCCTTCCAAAATCTTTTGTTCTCATTTTGAAATACTCTCAATATTACAAGCTATTTAGTGGATTTACATTCTAGGCTTTATGCATACAGTTCAACAGTTTACTTGTGTGAACATACACTCCAAGCTTAACACTGAATTGTGAAATTTTTTCATGTTGAAAGAATATATTGCAAAGTTAAGACTTACAGAATCACAGAATGGTAGGGGTTGGAAGGGACCTTCAAAGATCATGTAGTCCCAACCCCCCTGCCAAAGCAGGTTCATCTAGAGCAGGCTGGACAGGAACGCATCCAGGAGGGTTTTTAATATCTCCAGAGAAGGAGACTCCACAAACCTGTCTGGGCAGCCTGTGCTCTGTCACTCTCAAAGTAAAGAAGTTTTTCCTTATGTTCAGATAGGATTTCCTGTGTTCCAGTTTGTGCCCGTTGCTCCTTGTCCTGTCACCAGGCACCATTACTTTGTCAAAAATTGACTGTCAGCATTCAAGCTAATAGGTTCTTATTTCCTATATGTTGGTGATCACTTAAGATATCAGTTACAATTTAAAACCAGTGATATTAATTTTTCTTCAATCACATACAACTTACAACTTACAACTTACAACTACTCAGACCACCTTTCAGATAGCTGACAGAATAAGCCTGGGGCCAATCAAGCTTTTTAATTAGGCTAGTCAAAGCAGAACTGCAAGAAAGAACTGTCAATCCGGTTTTGGTAAATCTGGCTGAAACCACGACAGACTCCAAGCTATGAACCAGCAATCATCAGGGAAAACTTGGTTTTAAGAACTGCCATGCAGTCCAACCATGCTAAAAGACTCAGAAAGGTCTAAATAGGAAGTGATTATTAATAATTTGTGCAGTACCCTCAAACATTGCTTCAGCTGAAATAGCAGCACTCAATGAAGCCCATGGCTTCAAAGAAACATGAATATATAAGCATGCTTTTTGGATTTTTAAATTGCTCTCTCACATAGCCCAAAAAGACAAGACTGTGGTTATTTTGCAATGCTACACACTAGGCTTCTGTAGATGACTAATGTAAGATCATCAACACAATTCTTAAACAGTCATTTCTGTCTGCAATTGTGTGCCCCCTCTACAGATTAAGTCTGAAATATTATGGAGCAGTTATCTGGAACTATATCATTATCAGTAACTTTGCATTAAGATATCTTAGCAAGGTCCTTTCACAAGTATTCCTAATTTAATGAAGATGCTCCTACATTTATTTCAAAATGTCTAAGTATTCATGTTCAAGGCCAGGCTGGATGGGGCTTTGAGCAACCTGGTCTAGTGGGAGGAGTCCCTGCCCCTGGCAGATGCGTTGGAACTTGATGATCTTTAAGGTCCCTTCCAACTCTAACCATTCTATGATTCTATTAATTGAAACAGAGCTGAATTATTTCCCAATAAGCCAGAACAAGCAAACAATTCTGGTTTGTTGCCCTCCCCCCAAAAAACCCACCCCCACTTATGGCTCCTTAAGTATAGTTAAAAAGGTCCTAGGCCTATTAAAGAAAATAAAAATAATCAAAACCCATTATCTTACTTTTAAGAACTTTCAATGTTTTATCTTTTGAATCAGGGATTTAATCATGACAAATTCACTCTTTTTAGGTGTTTCACAAGTCAGCATGTACCAAAATACTATCAGCAAGGCCTAGGCAGAAGCAACCTAAGAGTGCTAAATATAAATACATGTTTAAATTTACGTATATGTGGAAATTCTGTTAAACCCAGTAGGTCTTGCAGTTTGAAACACATTCTACACTATCATATCTCCATAGAATCACGGAACAGTTTGGTTGGAAGGGACCTTAAAGATCATCTAGTCCCAACACCTCCCACTAGCCCTATCCAGCCTGGCCTTGAACACTTCCAGGGATGGGGCGTCCACAACTTCTCTGGGCAACCTGTTCCAGTGCCTCACCACCCTCACAGCAAAGAATTTCTTCCTAATATCTAATCTAAATCTCCCCTCTTCCAATTTAAAACCATTACCCCTTGTCCTGTCACTAGACTTCCTGACGAAGAGTCCCTCTCCAGCTCTCCTGTAGGCTCCCTTCAGATACTGGAAGGCTGCTCTAAGGTCTCCCCGGAGCCTTCTCTTCTCCAGGCTGAACAGCCCCAGCTCTCTCAGCCTGTCCTCATAGGAGAGGTGCTCCATCCCTCTAATCATCTTGGTGGCCCTCTGCTGGACCCCTTCCAACAGTTCCATGTCCTTTCTATGTTGAGGACTCCAAAGCTGGACACAGTACTCCAGTACTCCAGGTGGGGTCTCACAAGTGCAGAGTAGAGGGGGAGAATCACCTCCCATGAGCATGGGGGAATGGAATAATTTTCTTCTTCATATAGTGGTCTAACCGGTAGGAGACAATACTCTAACACCTCCCCTTTTCTAGGATCCTGGATCTTCTCGGGCTTAATACACCTCTGCCTTATGCTACATGCCAAGCAACATCTTTTCAGATTTCCTTTAATTTCTTTCCCATTTTCTTTCTCTAGTACCATCGGATCTTGCAGGAGTATTAATGGACTGGAACAGGTTGCCCAGAGAAGTTGTGGATGCCCCATCCCTGGAAATGTTCAAGGCCAGGCTGGATGGGGCTTTGAGCAACCTGCTCTAGTGGGAGGTGTCCCTACCCACGGTGGCGGGGGGGGTGGAACTCAATGATCTTTAAGGTCCCTTCCAACTCTAACTATTCTATGATTCTATGATCTTTGTCTAAAAAAAAGCCCAAGATACTTGCTAAAATTCATACATGATTTTTTCCCCTCCTGAAACACTTAAGATTCGACACTAATCCTTCTTTAAATAGGGACATTTATTATGTTAGGACCATACCATATCAAGTATTTACGTTTGAAAACCTTCCTTTGACAATTCATTGTCGTTCAGACAATTATTCTGTCACCCAATGACCCCTGCCCACCCAGAAAGGGGAATCGGGGAAAAACAAGGAAACACAAGGAGGGTTGAAATATGCATAGCTTTAACAGAACAAGACTAGACAATTAACACTAAAGAACCAATATTGATCCCAATACCAATATAAAATATACAAGGATTATACTCAGACAATTTTATCACTATGAAACTGTGCACTCCCAGCAGTGGACAGCAAATGTCAGACAATGCAAGTGCTAAGGCTCTGGGATGAAGGGAAAGCCTCAGGGGTCCAACACCAGGGCAAGGAGTTCTCAGGATCACAGCCATCAAGAAAGAGAAAGAACTATGCAGCAAACTTTCTACCTTCTATTGAACGTGATGTTCATGGTATGAAATAATCCTGTTGGCCAGCTTGGGTCAAGTGCCCAGGCTCTGCTCCTCCTCATCTCTGCACCTTGCAAGGCTCAAGAACACGGAGATCTCAAATCTCACATAACCTAGCTGGCTACAAAATAAGTACTTTCACAAATTCAGACACCAGAGTCTTCTAAAAGTGCAGTTTTCCCAAGCATCAGAAGATAAATTAATCCTGTGTCACTCAAACCAGGACAAGCGGTCAGGTACTCGGTGAGTACCGAAGCAGAAGCGTAGCTTCCACTTGAACCATGCTGCACCCTCACACCCTGCTCTAGCACCGAGGCGACAGAGCTACAGGAAGAGTTAACAGGCTCCGCTCGCACTGAGATCTAGAGGCTGACATTCGACCCCGGCCCCCGCCACCACCTCAATCTCCAAAGCTTCTTGGGACTCCGGCAGAAATTAAACACAAAAGCATCCACCCACACAGCTCGGCTCCCGTGCAGCTAATCACCTACAGCGCAGGAACGCGCCGCTCCGCCCCGCTCCTCCGGCGCCAGCTGCTGGGCCCCGCATAATCCCGCACCGGCTGACGGCTACAGGCGGCCTGGCGGCCATCCCTCCCTCAAGCGCGCACCAAGTGCCTCCGCACCCCAGGGGAAGGCAGCGTACAAGGGTTGCCCGCCGCGCCTCAGCCCTGCACTTCACGGGCGGCTCCCCCCGCATCGGCTCCCGGTTAAACAGCGACCCGGTGCCCGTGGGGGAATGGGAATAGGGCATCCGAACCCTCCTCGCGGGAATAGCCCCACCATCTCCACTGCCCACTCCCCCCACCTCCCTTACCTCGCCGGGTGGCACAGCTCCATCCTCCGCTCCGCGGCAGGGTCGGTCCCCACCAGCAGTGGCGGCTCCAGAAACTCAGCGCAGCAGCCGGGGGAGGCAGCCAGGCTGGACCGCGGCCCAGACAGATAGTGGAACAACGGCGTCTCGGGAGGCTCCGGCGAAGAGGAGGAGGACGAGGAGACGGCGAGAAAGAGGGGCATCTCAGGCAGCCGGTGCAGCTTCACGCTCCGCACTTTGCGCGGCTGCTTCTGTCTCCACTCAGAGCCCTGCTCTCGGCAGCCGCCGCCCGCCTCCTGCAGGAACCCCCCACCGCTCCCGACAACGCTTCCCGCACCGCCCTTCAGGCTCCCGGCGGCAGCAGCGGGTACTGCCGCGATTAAGAGACGGGACACAGCTTGATGCAAGCAAAATGTCTGTTTATCGTACATAGCCATTTGATTATATAGGGTATCAGAAGGATGCGCGTTTTAAGCAGATTGGTCCTTTCGTTCGTCGAAGTTCCCGTAGTGGATACTGATTGGTCACCACGGCACATCTCCTTAGCTAGTGACAAGCTACTAACTGCCTGCACTGTTTGTCCTTCTCTAAAGGTCCCGTTTCTAAACTATGCACTGTTTGTTCCTCCTTGGTATTTCTCCATGGTCTCTCCGTATCTTCCTGCAGAGCCTGCACTCCTTATCTTACCACGGCTTATGGCCTACTAATTCAAGCACATTCTGCTCTACTATCTGATCTGTAGAAGGGGTCCTGCTATTACTCAGGCCAGTATCCACAGGGTACCTCTATGCAGCTGCTTGAGGATAATCCCGACGATGAAGTGCGACTCCTCACTACCGCCATTTTCTCTAATGAGTCACATAAGCCTTCCAAGGCTTAGGGGAAGCTAGTACTCCAACGCACTACGAAAACAACATACGGAAGGAGAGTAGGAGGCAGGCGCGGATTGGTGGCGGCAGGCAGTGTGGGGCGGTCGCCTGTAGATACAGCGGCTCGTGGCGGTACCCCCGTACTCAGGTGTCGGCATCGTGCTTGCTTGTTGGGGATGGGACGGGACTTGACTGTGTGCAGATGGACTGGGATTTAGTAGAGATGCTGGATGAGGAGGGTATCCTCACTCCCACGTTGCCCTTCTCATGCGCAGGAGAGTGGTGGGTGTTCTGGCGGCTTTGAGGCATGGGGTTGTGACGTAGGTCAGCTGCTGCCCTGTGAGGGGCCAGCGCTGTGAGTCAGCGCGGGGAAGCCTTTCCACAAACTCGGGCCGGCTCCTGGTTGAACCGGGCCCCAGCTCGCAACACCCTATCTGTACACTTCCTCTCCCTAGCACTCTTAAAACTTCCCCAGGTGATGTCTTCCCCTAGATCCAAGTGAGAAAGGAGTAAAATGCCTGTGGTGCCTTTCTATGCTGCAACAAGCCAGTCTAAGCTTACCTGCTCATTTGTCTCTGAGGTTAATATGAAATTCAATGCACATCCTTGCTTGTAGCCTTCATGTGTCCTTCTCTGGGTTGCCCTCATTTGGCAGGTGGCACTTCACCTGTTCTGATACTTTTCCATGTCTGTAACTCCTTAGAAGCATTAATGTCTCATTGGAGTACACTTATTTCCATGTGTGCGTACGTACACTGTTGTGGTTTCAGTTGGGATAGAGTTAACTTTCTTACTAGCAACTGGTATAGTGCTATGTATTGGATTTGGGATGGGAAATAGTGTTGATAGCACACTCGTGGTTTTGGATGTTGCTAAGCAGTCAAGGCCTTTTCTGTTCCTCATGCCACTATCCTAATGATTTGGCTGGGGAGGGCACAAGAAATTGGGAGGGGATACAGTCAGGACAGCTGACCCCAACTGACCAAAGGGCTATTCCATACCACGTGACATCATGCTCGGTATATGAAGCTGGGGGAAGAAGAAGGAAAGGGGGACATCCAGAGTTAAGCTGTTTGTCTTCCCAAGTAACCATTACATGTAATGGAGCCCTGCTTTCCTGGAGATGACTGAACACCTGCCTGCCAGCGGGAAGCAGTGAATTCATTCCTTGTTTTGTTTTGTTTGCGTGCACTGCTTTTGCTCTACTTGTTAAACTGTCTTTATCTCAACCCATAAGTTTTCCCTCACTCTTACTTTTCTGATTCTATCCCCCATCCCAGCTGGGGGCAGTCAGCGAGTGGCTGTGTGGTCCTAGTTGCTGGCTGGGGTTACACCATGACATACATACATCTAGTTTAGATTATAGCCTGCCACATATACCTTCTGCTGTGGCTGTTTCCCAAGAGACTGGGAAAGAGAAGAAAAGCAGGAGGTATCCCATGACCAGAACCTTGGCGATGTCCAAGTAAAATTTACTCTTGGTCTAGACTTTCACTTGACCACATTTTGGTGGTTTTGCTTTCAACCTCCAAGCTGTGGAGAAGGGACTTAAAATTTGTAAGAACACAAGGGTGTACATCATTGTGGGAGAGGTGCTGTTTTGCTGCCGTTAAACAAGTCTACCTATTTGAATGCTGATTTAATCTGAGACAATGAAAGAAAAACTGAGTGTTGCTCTGCATACCAGGTTGTTTTCACGTTGGTGGGATTCTGGATACAGTAGAAGTCACACAGTTCAAAGCACTTTTCTTTAGCTGACTATCTTAAGCTTATTTCCTAGAATTTGATGTGTAATCCCCAGGTGTAGCGTTAACTAAGTATCTTGACAAATATCTTGTCTTGCTCCTCATCCCTACACCTGTCTAGCTCGAAAACACTGAGACCTTGAAACTGGCATAACCATAGATGGCTATAAAGTAAATATTTTCACAAATTCAGACACTAGAGTCTTTTAAAAGTGCCATTTTCCCAGGCATTAGAAGAGACTACTGAAAAGTAAAATTACTGAAAGATAAATTAGCCCTGTGTTGCTCAATCCAGGGCTTTGTCTTACATATGTGATCATATGCTAACCTAAATGTAGAGTCTCTGCTGAAGGATGTGATGAGTAAATTAGAAGAGTTCTTTTCCTCCAGATTTGCAAGAGCAAAATCTCGAGGAGACTGTTTCAAATGGTACTCCATATAATTGCAGAATAGTATCAGTATGCACATGGCCTCAAAGTCACGCTAAGTGAATCACTTAAATGGTCTGTTAAAATGCCATGTTCTAACCACCCTTATGAAGATTTTTCAGTGAACGATGCTGTGAGAAAGTCAGTTGTGTTCATTGTCATCTTGTGAATAGGGTATCTTTGGGATAAACAGGTCATCTAAATATCCTCTTGCAATGTACAACTCAGGAATGTACATTTAAAGAGAAATTAATTCTGAATTTCATAAATGCACTATTTGACACTTCTCTTATTTAAAGTCTCAACTATATACTAAATTAGGGACAGTTTTCTGGAAGATTCCAAAACCAAGCCTTGTTGTCAAATTGAGAGTGTTACTAAATGCAGGGAATAACAGAGAAAAGTATGCGCTTTTGTCCTGGGTTGAGAGGCCCAGGACTAACTTTTCCTCGGATGCTGGGAAAATTGCACTCTTGGAGGAGACTAATGTCTGAATTCATTAAAAT
>VXBW01007210.1:3683-46431 GCA_013400375.1 Thinocorus orbignyianus
AAAAAAAAAAAAAAAGTTGGGTTTTATTCTCATCCAAACCAGAAGTAAACATTAAAAAATGGTGGCGCTAATTGTCTCGTCCATTCACATCTTATCTGGGGGAAAAACAGCTCAACAAATAAATCAGAACATAGTTTGTTATTTCTGTGTTACAAAAATACTCTATTACTAAGTCATTATACTTTGCCCTAGAAATACACTTGTAGAACAATTATGCTATTGTCATTGCTTTTTAGGTATTCACAGGTTATTAAAAATTATAAACTTATTAATGAGTGAAACTGCTTGGGTGAATGTTTAAATGCCTACAAAATGCAAAATCTGTTTTTTCTAACTGGTACTATCATTGTGACCTTGGGCCATTTACAGTGTCTCTGTTTCCATATTATATTGTCCCTGAAATAACTCTAATATCATGGAAACATAAGACTAACTGCTGTAATATCAGTAGATTTGCTACTATGGGTATGCAGCTAACTAAACTTTAAGATGGAAACAGAGAACGGTAGATTTTGATCCAAATACATATCTGAAATTCATCATTGTCTTCCTTGGAATAGGAGTTAGAGCATTCTATTCTATGATGGACAAATACCTTTTTTGGGGGGTTTATGAAATCAGATGTTATTAAAATAAAGTCCTATTTGATCAAGCACAGTTTCCTTACTGAGAAGCCAAAGGCAAAACAACTTAATTGTGTCCCTCTGCTGGAAGGGTTTTCACATGAGTAATTATCACATCTCTAATTATCTATTTTGTATCTCCAATTACAGTCAGACTTAGTGGGTACAGCTCTGCCACCTCACCGGAACTCATTTACCACACACGCATAGGCAGGATCAAGCAAACAATCTTTCCATTTCTATCCCAGTAGCAGCACAGCTGTTCTCAACAGTGAGAGTTGATGAAATTTAGTAGGACATTTATAAACAATCCCATCAATAATGACTAAGCAGGCAATACTGCAAGGAAGGGCTATCACAGCTATGTGCATGTGTGTGGGGGGAGGGTGGGAGGTTTTGTCAAGATAAAGCCAAGGAATAGATATACTAAACAGAAATGTACTTGGTACTGTACACAATAGGGGAAACTTGTTTAAACTGCCCTTGATATTGCTCTGTTATTGCTATGATTTTCCAGGCAATAGTACAATGTCAGACAGATATTATTACTTTCATATTACTTTTACTGTTAAATTCAAATTTTTATTCTGTTTATAAAAGTATTATACTCTTCTTTCAAACAGAATGAGTAAGGTAAATAATTTAGTTAGAACCTTACTTAGAACCAAAATATCAAATTGGTTTTAGGTTTGTTTTACCTCTTCTATCAGGATTTACCTTCTCAGACAGGATTAATCCTGTCTTTTCCCCACTTTGTAAAGTTTAGAAATTTGAAATTCAGGCTATTTTAGCAACCACAAATTCAAACCTGTCAATCAGAAACTACTGATGATAGAAAACTCTATAAATATTATAGTGAGGCCTTGAGCAGACACATTACCAGGAATATAAGACTTCCAAGAGATCTGAGACTAATCAATCAAGGGTTTGAAAATGTAATGTTTCACAAATGAAGTTTCATATAAATTAAAATAACTCCATATAAAACTTGGCAAAGAATGTGTCAGAGTTACCTGCAGCACCAGTGCAGCGAAAGAGATGCATTGGAAGCTGTCAAAAATTGCACAACAATCTGCCTCAGTCTGCAGTTCCCAGCAAATGCAGGTGAGCTGCTCTGGTGCACATGCCTTTCATACTTATCATCAAAATCTCCACGCGTTTTACACCGGTGAGCAAAGAGAAACTTTAATTCAAAAACAGGCTTGCTCAGGCTGGTCAGCTAAGCCATTTTACCTTTTGTAAGTGCAGGCTCACTGCTATATCAAAGCTCAGGGAGAAAATTAAGTAAAATTCAATGCCTACTTGATGTTCAAATTATTTAAATTTCAACATACAAAAGATAACTTTTAAAATGAGAAGCCTCTGCATTTAACAAAGAATTAGGGATTGGTTTATAGCTCCTAGAAACCTGAGGCTTTAATGACCAATCTCACAGGGAGTTAATTAGACACTGCAAAGGCAAATATAGACCCAGGATCTTACTATTCAAGGCAAGCATTCCAATTAGAAGAGTTTAATGTATTTAACTGCCAGCCCAGCAAGTTCACAGTGGGGCTTTTTTTTCTATCTACAGTAGATATTACATAGGCAAAAGCAAAATCATTTTGTAGGGGACGGATGTGGCCCTACAAAAGCTTCCCCCAGAGAGCCCCAACCATGTGCATTTGAGCAGAGGCAACTCCACTAAAATACGTTCCTCATTTTCTGCAGACAAGCTGGTGGATGGGTCTCAAAGGATGGAGAAACACAGTGGGAGTAGAAATTCATTGTTTCCACTGGGTACTTCAGTGGACAGCACAGACCTACCCCTTTGGGTTGTGCTGCAAGATCCACACAGCCACCAGTGGCACAGAACTGCCATGGAGATTCAGAGTTTCTACATAGGGCACGATATCTGTGAGATTTAGAGACAAGTCCACTGAAGTGCAGCAGAAATTTAGTCTTTCCCCTGACAGAGCAGCAAGGAAAAAGATCCATGGGGGAGAGTATCCTGGGGTGCATCAACAAGAGTGTAAACAGCAGATCAAGGGAGGTTATCCTCCCCCTCTGCTTTGCCCTGGTGGTGCCCCATCTGGAGTACTGTGTCCAGTTCCAGGTCCCCCAGTTCAAGAAGGACATAGAACTGCTGGAGAAAGTACAGCAGAGGGCTACGAAGATGATTAGGGACCTGGAGCATCTCTTTTACAAGGAAAGACTGAAGGACTTGGGTCTTTTTAGTCTAGAGAAGACTGAGGGGGGATCTGATCAACACCTACGAATACTTAAAGGGTAGGTGTCAAGAGGAAGGGACCAGCCTTTTTTCAGTGGTGCCCAGTGACAGGACAAGAAGTAATGGGCACAAATTTGAACATAAGAAGTTCCAGCTAAACATAAGGAGGAACTTCTTTACTTTGAGGGTGGCGGAACACTGGAACAGCCTGCCCAGAGATGTGGTGGAGTCTCCATTTCCAGAGATGTTCAGAACCTGCCTGGACATTTTTCTGTGTGACCTGCTCTAGGTAGACCTGCTCTGGCAGGGGGATTGGACTAGATGATCTCCAGTGGTCCCTTCCAACATCATATCATTCTGTGACTCTGTGAGAGGGAATTGCCATGGACTTTTCCTCTCCTGAGTTTTCGTAGTGCAATCTGAGAACAATATTAATCACTCAACATTCAGCTGGGATGGCCATTGTACAGATGGAGACACTGAATTGTAAGAAATTGAAAGTCATATTGCACAAATGTCTCAAATTTCATTACTTGATTTTTAGAGGTTGTTTTTTTCCTACAGATCTAAAGCAGCAGTTAGTAGAAAAAGCAGGTGTTCAATTATCTTGAATTCAGAAAAAGAAAATGGCTAATATTACATACCTGTAACATGTGGAGGACCTAAAAATGATAAGTCACATTCGAAACCAGGAACTTCACTCATTTGCCTGGAGTCCATTATTAAATCAATAAATGAGAACAGTTTCGTTAGTTTCCCATATTTTCTGTATGTACAGCTGAAATTTCTTTGTCAGTGGTGTAAATGGCAGAGAAGGATTCAGTAGTGCACTTTCCTGGCTGCAAATGCATCATCCAGGTAGGACCAGCATAAGCAATTGGTACAGGTTTTGGTTAAAGTCCATCAGCTGTTTCTGAAAGAGGCAGACACACATTCACCAGGCCAAGTTAAAAGCTGCAAGCCTTGCGCTGTAAAATGATAACCATTTTCTAATCACTTCCAAACCATCCAGACTTTCCTCGTTCACATCACAGCACAAAAGCTTTCCTAGAGCTGGAAATGATCAGTATGGTTATCAGGCTCTACAGGTGATGTAACACAAATTCATTTTGTACAGCTGGTGATATATGCAATTGCTATCACAGTCAATATTTTGATATCTCCAGAGATTAATACAGGGTTCCTTAAGTGCCAAAAGAAACACCAGTCATCTAAGGAACACAGCATTGAAAATCTGTAGGAGGTTTTACATTTGCAGCTGCAGACACACATTTCCTTCACGAGGAAAGCCAGAATGGTAATTGAGCACCAGCTTTGCATTGCTGACATCTTGCATTAGCTGATTTGTTTAAATTGGTGACTCCCGGCCACAAATGACATGGAAGAATTTGTTCCTCTCACAATGGAGAATTTTTTTTCCCTAACATATCCTCAGTTTTGCCATCCTATTTAAAGTTATAGCAATGATATTCATTACACTGTTAAATGTTAGTAGACTGTTTTCTTTAATACCACAATAATTTCCATGGCATATTTTCATGGACCAGATGGCATTCCTTATGCTTTTATTTCTCAGAAATTAAATCTAGTCCAAACAAACAGCCCAACCTCTCCTTATTCCAGCTATCTCATACTAGCTTTCAAAAAAAGAATGAAGTATCCAGCTTTATAAAATTTAAGAATGTAATAGTTTGGGCTGGTCTGGATTGAAGAAGAGAGCTGACCCTTTGATCCCTCAGCTTTTGTTCTGAGCATGATGCAGATGGGATGGAATACCCTGTTTGACAGTTTTGGGTCACCTGTCCTGTCTGCTCCTCCCTACAGCTATGACCCCTCTGTGCTTTTCCACTTCTTACCCTCCAACAGGGTAGATAACAAAGTGAGCTGACCTTCATTGTCATATCAGTAAGTATAACCAAGAGTCTCTCTGCGTACCATTCCTCAGCATAATCTATAAATACAGGTCTTATTATTCTAAGAGTAAACAGTTTCTGTACAACACGCTGTTAATTTCAGATAATTTAGTTAGTTAGAAGAGGCTTAGCTAAAAAGTAAAATTACTGAACAGAAAATTGGTTATATTTTACTTCAAACCAGGACAAACTGTGATCTTAGAAGGTAATCTAGTCACAAACATTTCCATTTTCTATTCCTAAGACTATACATAGTTTCTCCTAGAGCATAATTAATGATCAGAAGACTGCTGCAAACATGTATGTTACAATCAGATATTTCAATTGCATTGTATTTAGACTGGGACTTTTAAAACTGTTTCGATGTAGCTCTAATATACAAGGCTTAAGTGACTTGAAGCCTACATTTTCAGAAACATTCACACCTTTCATATTTATGGTTCATTCTGTGTCTACCCTGAACCATGTAGACACTTGTTTGCTTATACTCCAGGTTAAGCAGGTGGGAGACTGTTAATTGACTCATGATGTAATGCAACTAATGTTGTTGCCCTAGCAGGACATCAAGATAAGTGAAAGCACCGAAGAACATTACTCTAACAAAGCCACCTGGCTCCAAGACCAAACTTGATCCACATCTGACCAGTTCAGAGAAGGGCAGGAGTGAGCCACAAGTCTACAGTACTTTCCACTGTAAGTTTCAGAACCCTTAATCATGTAAACAACATAAGACAAAATGGGGTCATGTTTTTTTAATCTGAACATGTATACGAAAAAAAGTGTTCACCTCCCTGACTTTCAGAAGCCATGTGACACTATTTCTGCTTCTAAATTGCACCACCACTGTAATTCTGTATATTCAAGTATATAAACCCCTTAAATTGCAGTTGATAATTTCATGTTAACTTATGGGTCCCATCCTTTCAGTGGCAAGGTGTCTCTCTCAGTTTAAAGATCCTTGATCCTTGTAGCAGTGATTTGCTGCTCTGTCTATAGTGGGATCCACAGTCTCATCCCTTCTTACAAGGATAGGGTAGTGGTTCATCAGAAGCAAAACCAGTAACTTAGACGATGTTCAGCTAGCAGAGAAACTAAATAAATTATCTATGTGACTGCTGACTGCAGTGGACGTCTGGAGGGTTCCTGTTACAGATCAATTCTTTGAAAAGGAAGAACATGAGAAAATGCATCGGAATTAATGCACTAAAGAAAAAATAAATGATAAAAAGAAGGCAGGGGGAAATCACTAAGACCAGAAAATTTTCTTCTAAAAGATGAAAACAATGCAAATATTAATTTGTTGAGCTACTTCCCACAAGGATTTCAGTCTCTCTTCCCATCAGAACAGCAGAGACAAGAAAGACCAGTGTTAAAGTCTGCAGAACACAATTTCAGTTCTAGAAAGAGATGAGAGGAGGGAGGTGTGTAGTATAACATAAGGACAGTCATTTTGGTGCAGAGAAAGCTACAGATGTAGTACTGAGAAGATTTACAGGGAAGAACTTGCCAGTGTAAGTCAAAGGTATGTACCCTTCTTTGCACAGCACACAGATAAAGGTGGCCAGGAACATTCTAGAGACATAAAACCGAAAGGAATCATTCCATACATTAGACTACCCTAGTTGGTATACAACTGGTAGCTCAGAAAGAGCAAATTGTTTTCCAGAAGCTTAACTAACCACAGTGAGCTTTCAGTCTGAATAATACATTACTTGTGTTCCTGCCTCATATTGGTAAGTTCCTTGCATTGCCATCTGGCCACGCATATGCAATGAACGCTCGCTGATAGCACATAACGTCTTAGGAATCAAACTAAACCTGTTTTTTGTAAAACTTCAGCTGCTGTTTCTGGTAAGAGTATTACCAATATTTATTTCCAATCTAAGCCTAGGTATATAATTAGCAAGCCTGCTCTCCATAGATCTTGCAACACAGCATTCCATATAATAAATCCACTCGGGTCAGCTCTCAATTAGGTGGCATTGCCTCTACTGTCTCTAAACTGAACTACAATGTCATGAACCGAGAAAACAGTTTTAACATCAGCTAGAACTTTTTCCAGTGCAAGTTCAGAAACTGAGATATCCTATTTAATAAACTCCAAAGAGAAGATATATTAAATAGTTCATTGAATTCCCTCCTGATTCTAAGATGAGACATGTTTCACTTTCAAAGGACTCAATTGCTTCACTTGCAATTCATTTGCATGACTTCTGTGCTTTGCTTAGCTAGGAAGTTGAAACTTAAAACTTTTTTTTTAATCTTGACTTTATGCTTTTCCTCCTGAATAAAACCTCTCTTGTATAGTAAACCCACTTTTCAGAGATTTTTTATATATATAGAAGTTGTTTCTTTTTGGTATTGTTTCTCTTTGCATTATTTTCATTTAATGCATTTCAATTAATATCCAATGTACTTTGTAATTTCATCAGAAAAAAAAAATGAAACAAAAAGCGAACAACCAACAAAAATAAACCAAAAAACAAATGAAAAACAAATGAAAAAAACCAACCACAAGAGAACAAGAATTATAAAGTATCCATCTCCTAAAACCTTTTCCTTCTTTCACACCCTATGCATGTGTAATAGCAAAAACATCCCTGCTAAGAATACTGCATTTCAGATTGAAAACGCTAGCAAAAATCCTACTGAATGCTGGCAATGGACACTTTCACAAACCTGAAAAATGCAGATTTAAAAACAAGGAAAACCAAACAGAATCACAGTTTAATCATCAATAAAACACACCATCATAAACAGAAAGGTACAAAGCAAAAGTCTAATACTTGTATTATAAGATTTATAGCACAAATGGCTGATAACAGACACTGAAGGAATCAATCAAATAGCCAGTGGGGTCCCAGACATCAAGAACATGCTTTTAAAAGCAAATTCTGAAGAGAAGAACTTGTAAGCAAGTCATATACTCAGGGCTTTATACAGGTTTTACTATCAAATACAAACTCATAAAAGGAAGACATGCTTCTAAATTCTCTGTGCTATGGTTAAAATAGATCACTAAACAAAACAGATATAATAAAAGATGCAACATAGCACCTGGAAAAATGTAACCGTTTCAAATCAACAGACCCAGATAATTAGCTGAGAAGCTCTTTGAACTACTGACAATTTTTTAAGAAACCTAAAAATCTAAGAAAATTTTTAAGTACAAACTGTTCCCAGTGTTATTGCAGGGTTGCAAGCAGTCAAAGCAGTGGCTGGGGATCTGAACACTGGTCAGCCTTATACAAAGCCTGGAAGAGTTAACTTGTAATTGGCAGCACAGATTCAAATATCATCAATGCCAGTAAGCAGTCAAAATACAATAATTGATTCTTTCCTAGCAAGTTGGTCCTGTGAAAACAATCTGTTCTCTTTTTATAAGGGTGCATAATAGTTTGATAAATACAGCTCTGTCAGTGTAGTTTGCTTGGGATTCTCCAAGGTACTTAAAATGAAAAGCTTGCATTTGGAGGATTGAAAAAAAAATCTACTTCATGTTTTTAAAACTTGCTTAAGATATCTCCCAGTCTAAAGGTAAGAGCAGACCACAGGAGCAGCTCACATCGTGTCTTGTTAGTGCAAAACCCAACTGTAAATCCTATAGTGATTGAAGAGGCTGACTTCCTTTCTTCAAACAGCCTCTATGCAGGGACATGTTTCCAGTCACTGCCAAAAATTCTGTTATTAACAGAGATATAAAAAATGACCCAAAGTTTCCTATAGGACAGTGTGAAATGAAAATAATACTTCTTCAATTACTATACTGATTTACATGGAAAAAATGCTTTTTATGTTAACTCATCACTCTTTAAGTGCAGCAAAAATGACAGTCTCCTGATTGAAAACTTTTTTCCCTGTTTTTTTCTTTTGTTTTGTTTATTTCCTCCTGTGGACATAAATCACATTTAAGAACAAACAGAACAGAATCTACTGTAATCCAATCTCTAATTTAGCAGCCTGAGCCAAGGTCTTCCAATCCACATCAGAAGATGTAAGGGAGTTGGGAATAATATTATCACAGCTGTTTTCATTTGTCTCATTCCTGGAGAAACCCAGTTTGGCTCATTCCTGCTCTAAGTGTTAATTAGAGCAATTGCAGGGCTGTTTCAGATCTGCACTAGCTTCATATCTCTCTTTGAATGGCTTTTGCCAGCAAAACATAAAATGAGTAAACTTCACAACATCTCCTCTTCCCATATCACGGCAGGCACTCAAAACTGAAACAAAACCCAATCAAGTGCATTAAAAAAAAGTGGTATTGGGCTGACCAACCTAGCTCTGCCACTGCAACAGATCCCTCCCAAAGGGGAGAGACTCCTCCTGTCTATCTCCACCAGTTACCCCGCTCTTTAGCACCACACAAGGGCTGGATCAAGAGTTGAGAGTTTGTCCAAAATACTGGAAGTGAGCTCTGTGTAGATAGCAAATAATCACCCCAGACATCCATGCTCAGGTCAGCATGTTGACTGTCTTTAAAATCAAAAGCATGTGTTTTTTTCTGACTAGATGGGAAATGTAATTTTTTAAAAAATACTGAAGTGATTCTCATTCCTCAACATCCTTTTTCAGAAGATGGTACCTTTACATCAAACACTAATGTCAAGCCCCGAACATTAATAGACAGTCATTCCAAGAGAAATCATCTTATGAGAAATGTTTAGAAACACATTACACAAAAAGGTAGTAATGATAAAACATAAAAGGAAATTCCAGAAGCTGTCTACACGCCCAGGAAAGTTACTTCTCTTGCAGGAAAAATGTGTTGTTTTGCTATTTAATTTGATATCCTTTCTCATTAACAAAGGCAGCCCTGGATATCCATATTCATAGTAACACCCCACCTGCTGTTCAATATGAAACAAAGATCATTTTGCCTTTCTAGCTAGACCTGTCTGTAAACTTCAACTTTCATCTATTTTATTGACCCGCTTGTGTTATTCAAACACTGAGAGCTAAGAGTTTAAGTCTGCCATACAATCTGCAGTGTCAGGCTGCAAAAACTATGTTACTGTTACAGAACAGACCAGGAACTCAGCTGTAATTGAAAAATAATAACCCACCAAGCTCAAGAAATAGATACATTTAGCAGATGTTCAGGAATACTAACAACTTCTAAAAACCACCATCTGAACATAAGCACCATATACTCTCCTCGGTTACTCTAAATGTTATTTTAGATGCCTGTGATTTTTCATTTGTTAGAGTCTTTTTGCACTCTCACATTACACATTAGCATTTCAATAAAAATATTATAAAACCCCAGGTCTGAACTTGATTTCAAAGAAAGGGGCAAAGTGAAAGCAAATGAGCCTTTCTCTGCTAATCTGCTGCTTTTAAAGAGGTACCAATTTAAAGAGGTATAGTTCATATTTGTGGAAATAATTGAATTTAAGAAAACTAAGTATACATCTCTGATACTTTAGAAAATGTATTCTTTATTTCCTATGCAATATGATTGTCCTAAATATAGGTTAGACATGAGCAGACAGTGTTCACTTGAAGCCCAAAAGGCCAATCACATCTGCGCTGCATCAAAAGATGCATTGCTAGCAGATCCAGAGAGGTGGTTCTACCGCTTTACTCTGCTCTGGTGAGATCCCACCTGGAGCACTGTGTGCAGGGCTGGAGCCCTCAATATAGGAAGGATATGGACCTGATGAAGCGGGTCCAGAGGAGGGCCATGAACATGATCGGGGGCTGGAGCACCTCTGCTACGAGGACAGGCTGAGGGAGCTGGGGTTGTTGAGCCTGGAGAAGAGGAGGCTCCAGGGAGACCTAACAGCAGCCTTCCAGTACCAGAAAGGGCCTACAGGAAGGCTGGGGAGGGTCTGTTTACAAAGGCCTGCAGTGACAGGACGAGGGGCAATGGATTTAAGTTGGAGAAGAGTAGATTTAGATTGAATATTAGGAAGAAGTCCTTTACTCTGAGGGTGGTGGAACACTGGAACAGGTTGCCCAGAGAGGTGGTTGAGGCTCTTTCACTGGAGATATTCAAGGTGAAGCTCAATAAGGCTCTGGGCAACCTGGTCTAGTTGGGGGTGTCCTTGCGACTGATGGGAGGTCAGACTAGATGACCTTTGGAGGTCCCTTCCGGCCTGGATGATTCTATATACCACTCATTAATGCCATTACAACATGATAGGGACAAGTTGATGAGGTATATACTCAAATAGGATTTGGGCCACTTGTCTTTTTTAAAGTCCATATGTGTTTTGGTTGCCTAAGGAGCAAAATTTGTTCTCAGACCACAAGTATGCTGGAAAAGATATTTCCTTCCAAAAAATCTCTGTTATTAACAGCTTTTAAATATACCAAATCCACCTCAGACTTGCAGTCTGAGTTCTATAGCCTATTATTTTGAATACATTGATATTGCAATGTTATCAATTTTAATGGCAAAGGAAAAAAATATGGCCACATAAAGGAGAAATTTTTCACAACGAGGGTGTTGCAACACTGGACCAGTTCTGCCCAGAGATGTAGTAGATGCCCCATCCCTAGAAACATTTGAGGTCATGTTGGACGGGCTCTGAGCAACCAATCTAGTTGAAAATGTCCTTTCCATTGGACTAGAAAGCCTTTAAAGGTTCCTTCCAATCCAAACTATTCTATGATAACATTAATGTTACCAGCTTGAGTATTTAGACTTTTTGCATTATTTTTCTTTATAATGAATTTTCAGTATGTAATTCAAAGCTTTTCATTTTCTACTTATATTTCCATCGACTCATTCCCTCACACAAAATGTTGTTGTATAAAAACTGATCCACATATATTTAGTTTGAATAGGAAATTATTTCATGACATCAATAAAACTGATATCCTCAGGTTATTGAAGATTATTGTGACATATACATTAAAAAAAAAAAGTAATTTAAACATTATATTGTTATTTTCTTCTGATCTCTCAAGATGTAAATGTGCAATTAACCTGCACTGCATTTTTTAAAGAAAATAGCCTACTTCTGGGCTGTAATCTGTTGGATAAGAGGGCATTCGGGGTCACAGAATCACAGAATTGTCAGAGTTGGAAGGGACCTCTAGGGATCATCTAGTCCAACTCCCCTGCCAAAGCAGGATTACCTAGAGCACATAACTCGGGAATGCATCCAGGGGGTCTTGAAAACCTCCAGAGAAGGGGACTCTGCAACCTCCCTGGGCAGCCTGTTCCAGTGCTCTGTCACCCTCATCATGACAAAGGTTTCCCTCATATTTGAATGGAACTTCATGTGTTCCAGCTTGTGCCCATTGCCCCTTGTCCTGTCACTGGGAATCACAGAAAAGAGTCCAGCTCCATCCTCTTTCAACCCACCCTTCAGATACTTATAAGCATTAATAAGGTCTCCCCTCAGCCTTCTCTGTTCCAGACTAGAGCCCCATCTCTCTTAGACGAGATGCTCCAACCCCTTAATCATCTTTGTTGCCCTACACTAGATTCTCTCCTGTCTCTCTTGAATTGGGGAGCCCAGAACTGGATGCAGTATTCCAGTTGGGGCCCCACCAGTGCAGAACAGGGGGGAAGAACAACCTCCCTCCACCTACTGGCCACGCTCTTCCCTATGCAGCCCAGGATTCCATTGGCCTTCTGGAAGCATTCAAAGCACCCTGCACAGAACTGCCAGGCACCAGAAAGTGCAATGGGAGGCCTGTGATTCTGCTGCAGCTGCTATGGACACAAAAGTGATCCACAGGAAACTGTCGATAAATCTGAGAGCTGATCATGCATTTCTAGATTAATGTCCACAGTACATATACCGTTAAAAGGAATACAAATATCTCTTGACTTCTCATACAGTTCACTATTCCCCAAATTTGGGTCTTCATACATACCCACAATTTAAATCCTTCAAATTCTCCTTTAAATGGGATTTACATTGATTAAAATCTACCAAACTGAACAAAGCAGACCATGCAGAATATTAAAAAAAAAAAAAGCGAAGTTTGAGAAACTGAAGAAATTCAAGAACAAAAAAATTAAGAGACAATGGTTGAGCATGGATAGAATGCCATCTGAAACAGCACTACTAAGATTATACTGGTTTACAATTAATTTTGTTAAATGCAAATAAATTTAGAACCGGAATGGCATTTTTCTTCAAATTTTGCTTTGTAAATTTCTTCAGGAGTCAGTATAAGTCTAAATCTGAGAAAAATCAGTCAGCCAATTTTAAGTTGAAAACATTTAAAGCAGAAAATCATGGGTTTGATTCATGTCAGAGTGGATAAATTCAGAGCTAGAGGCTCCAAATCTCCCAGTATGGCTTCAGCTTTGACTGATTCCAACAATGTTATACATCCATTAATGTGAAAGAGATGTAGTCTGCAAACATGGGGTCATTTTACCGTGTAGACAGCTAAGATTCAAAGTACAATATGTGCCCAAAAAGCTCATCTTTAAGAGACATAAGCATTTTCAAAATAGTAAAAACTAAGTATTTAAAACTGGCAAGCAAGTTAAGTAAAAGGGCAGATACAACAGTACAACTAAGTAGTCAAAACAAATCACTGCCTCAAACGTCCATTGTATTATTTTACTTTAATCACAACTAAATTAAAAGAAAACTTTTTTCTCAGCCGAAACAGCACTAGTAGTCTTCAACCTGCCTATTTTTGCAGTAGTTTTTCCCAGAAGAAAATGGGAGGTTCTTTTTTTTTCTCATAAGAAATAATATATTCTTTCACCACAAATTAATTCAGAATTGATTGATGGGAAAATTAAACCTTGGACAGAAAGCAATTCTGGATTTTTTTTAGCCAATAGGGAAACGCTCTACAAAATTATGGTGTGCAGAGACAGCTGTTGCTATGGCAACTGTTTTGCAACCTTAAACATGATGGCAAGTACCAGGTGTCTGCTGTAATGAGACTTTAAGGTAATTATGCCATGAAAATAAAGTTTGCTGCCAACGTGATTTACCAAAAAGGATGGGTTGACACCAGGTATCGTCTCCAGGCCTGAAGGACAAACCCATCTCTGAATAACTACTGGGGAGAAGGTGCCGTACGGTGGTGGCAAACGCACAGCTCACAAGCCACACAGGCCTCCAACGAGTCCCAGCGTTGCTGAACAGCCCCTGCTCCCAGCCCCATTGCTTTCTGTACTGGCTCAACTTCTGTAGGATGCTGAGAAACAGTAACATAGTTTTCCCATATGCCCTGCCAGTATTACGTATCAAAATTAACCTGCTGCTTTTCCAAGTTATTTTAGACTACAATACATTTATTTTTGCATTTAAGTGATCAACTTCGATTTCCAGGGCTCCAGTTCGCAAAACACACTTCAGTAAGTGGTGCTATGGAAGTTACTCACATGAGCATTGCTGAGTCAGAGCCCAAATGTGGCACTGTCGAGAAGTCAGCTGAATTTACTTTAACTCAAGTAATTTTGCTAGATAAATCTTTACAACTTTTTCTTTGAAGAAGACTCTAAAAAGTTCCCCTTCTGAAATTTAGCTGTGTTTCTATCAGATACTTTTGGGTTTCTTAGCTATTCAAACCAGTGATCAGAAATTCTGAACAGGTACATGTTTACAGAGCCATATGAGAGCCACTTCTCCCACTCCAGGGGAAGAAAACGGCTGCCTGTAACACCGACTTCATCTCTATCAGGGCTTCCTACTCCAGGAATTCCGCATAATGGGAAGCTTAGTCCCATTTGCTTTCACCTCCCTTGCAGCACAAACTGACCACTGCAACCAGCCTGGAGCCTAAATTAAGAGATGACTCCTCAGATGTCAGCAGTTACAACCTCCTGGTTTTGCTCAGACATTTCTAAGCCAAGTCTCATAGCACTAATGAATTGACATTGAAAGAGATCCTTTATAAAAACAAACCCACTTAAAATTTTTAAAAGTAAACATTATATTCTTCAATACAAAGTTTCCCAGCATTCCCACTTGTTAGAGATTCTCTGGTTGCTGCCTGCAGAAATTTGTTTCTCATTACAGTCACGTGAACTGCAAACCTCACAAATGATTGCATTTATTGAAATGCATGTGACTGCTTCCAGCCGGTTACTGCATGTTTCCAAGAGAAGCCCTAGAAGTCATACCTTATATTCCAGACACGACATCAAAAGAATTTGACTAGAGCTTTACGACACAGTATCAGAAAGTCAAGTAATGGTAACCTTGATAAAGAGCCAACACTAAAAAAAGCAAAAGCACATTTTTATGTCCCTGTGGTGCTGGGAGGGAAAGTAGGGGGAGGAAGAGGTGCAATGGAGCATAGTCATTTATCTCAATTATTGTCTGCTTTTCGTAAATCAGTTTTGACAAGATTACAATTCATAATATCCATTATTCTTTCACCCTTGTTGGGTTTGGTTCTCTCCCTCTCCATATTAACAAGTTCATCGATGTCTCCCTAAACCACATCTCCTACTACCACTGACAAAGAACAAACCCTGAACTGGGTGGACGATCAACACCCACACGTAGTGTTCTCACAAAAGAGCAACAAGTAATGCCTTTCCCATCAAGCACAGGAATGCCCCAAAGGAAAGGTGCTTTTTTCCTTAGGGAGTTCACAGGTCCCGTGCAGTCAGGAGGCCTTATCTGCAAATGATTCACATGATTTTAACACTGCATAAACACACAGCAATAGAAAAAACAGGAAGAGGACAGAGATCATTTCTGCTTAGGCAGCTTGCCTTAAAGAGAAAAAAAAAAATTCTTTTCAAACTTCTATTGATAACTGTTAAAAATTTTATCTTACCTCAAATATATAGTGACCTTTCCTTGATATCTTTGCCCCTAGTGTAGCACAAATTTGATTGTTTCCATATACAAAGAAATAAAATATTTTATGCTTTCAATAACTGCAAGTGACCAAATTCTAACCTAAAGACTCATAAATATTTTATATAATTTTATATAAATTTTATCTAAATAATTTTTAAATATAAATTTAATATACCTTTTATATATAATAACTCATAAATTAGGCTATTTTTCTAAATGAAGTAACATATCTTTCTAGTGTGCTGTCAGGAACACAGTCATAGAGGAACTTTGATTCCACACTGGGGAAAAACAAAAGCTTAAAGGTTTTGCTGCAAAAAGAGAAAGATATCTCAGCACACTGCATATTATAGCACCACCTCAAAGATATATTTTGGTTTAATGCAGCTATTAGGTCTGTTCTCTTTGTTCCCTGTCTTTTTATTTCTCATCTTGTGAAGGTCCATCCTGAAGTAAAAACACTAACAGCAACAATCCCTCCTCAAATTGCTTTTCCTTTAATGTGACATTTTTCAAAAGCGAAAAGCTGTATCTTTGCCTTACCCTTTCTATGCCCTAAANCATAATATCCATTATTCTTTCACCCTTGTTGGGTTTGGTTCTCTCCCTCTCCATATTAACAAGTTCATCGATGTCTCCCTAAACCACATCTCCTACTACCACTGACAAAGAACAAACCCTGAACTGGGTGGACGATCAACACCCACACGTAGTGTTCTCACAAAAGAGCAACAAGTAATGCCTTTCCCATCAAGCACAGGAATGCCCCAAAGGAAAGGTGCTTTTTTCCTTAGGGAGTTCACAGGTCCCGTGCAGTCAGGAGGCCTTATCTGCAAATGATTCACATGATTTTAACACTGCATAAACACACAGCAATAGAAAAAACAGGAAGAGGACAGAGATCATTTCTGCTTAGGCAGCTTGCCTTAAAGAGAAAAAAAAAAATTCTTTTCAAACTTCTATTGATAACTGTTAAAAATTTTATCTTACCTCAAATATATAGTGACCTTTCCTTGATATCTTTGCCCCTAGTGTAGCACAAATTTGATTGTTTCCATATACAAAGAAATAAAATATTTTATGCTTTCAATAACTGCAAGTGACCAAATTCTAACCTAAAGACTCATAAATATTTTATATAATTTTATATAAATTTTATCTAAATAATTTTTATATTTTTATAATTTATATAAATAATTTTTAAATATAAATTTAATATACCTTTTATATATAATAACTCATAAATTAGGCTATTTTTCTAAATGAAGTAACATATCTTTCTAGTGTGCTGTCAGGAACACAGTCATAGA
Source organism: Thinocorus orbignyianus (assembly GCA_013400375.1). Classification (NCBI taxonomy): domain Eukaryota; kingdom Metazoa; phylum Chordata; class Aves; order Ciconiiformes; family Thinocoridae; genus Thinocorus; species Thinocorus orbignyianus. The sequence continues at coordinate 20,484 of VXBW01007210.1, forward strand.
GAAACTTTGATTCCACACTGGGGAAAAACAAAAGCTTAAAGGTTTTGCTGCAAAAAGAGAAAGATATCTCAGCACACTGCATATTATAGCACCACCTCAAAGATATATTTTGGTTTAATGCAGCTATTAGGTCTGTTCTCTTTGTTCCCTGTCTTTTTATTTCTCATCTTGTGAAGGTCCATCCTGAAGTAAAAACACTAACAGCAACAATCCCTCCTCAAATTGCTTTTCCTTTAATGTGACATTTTTCAAAAGCGAAAAGCTGTATCTTTGCCTTACCCTTTCTATGCCCTAAAACATTCAAGGATTGCAACGATCAGAACATCGTCAATGACAATTTTGGTGGGGTTTTTTTAGTCCCTACAGGCAAGAGACTTTTTCCTGACACTGGGTTTTTAATGTGTAGAGGCTAGAACAGGAGAACAAAATGCATAGCTTTATATCCAGCAACTGTTAGGAACGTTGATTTCTCCTTTTAACCACATCAGTTACTGTGTTCCAATGAATGAGAGTGAAAATACCTTTCACCTATTTGACAGGTTTCCATTTTTTTATCTAGATCTCAATAATTCAATAGATCTCCAATGTTCTAGAAGAACAAGATCCAAAATATTGTCACTGAAGAAAGAGTAATGGCTATTCCTGCATTTGTTTCAAGGCTCTGCAGAGCCTGTTTAATATTTGATTTTCATAACCATCGTCACCCAATCTCAAAATAGACTCTGCTCAAAAGGAATTTAATTATCCAATTAGCTTACTTTGGGCATTAAATGTTAAATGGCAGAGAAAAATGAGATTTTTATTTGACAACAGAGACTGAGAAATTATTTCGTAATGTTATTCAGTGCACCTAGAGTTTTATGACAGAATCATATTGATCAAAATTATTTACATTGTATAATTAAGTTCAGCAAGTCATCGAGAATGCAGGTCATTACTGGTGCATTATCCAATCCTGAAAGGGAAAGCAGAAAACTGGGTAATACAGAATAACCATAAGAAACTACAGGATGGCCAACTGAGTGGTCAAGCCTGATAGCAAGTAGCACGTTGGAAGCACTAAAGTAACAATAGATCACAAAGTTGAAATGTATGAGGTAGATAAACACTGGATATGTAGAAGGAAGTAAATGACCCAGTTATTTTTTTTTCTCTTCACTACTGAAGTGGTAAGTATAAAACTACAACAGAAATGTACCAGAATCTCTGGAAAGCATCTGGTGCTGTTCTGAACTGGATTTGTGTTGGACATGATGTCAAAAACATTTTCCTTTATAAGTGGCTAAACAATGATCCCATCTAATTATGCAAAAGAAATAGCTTTGTTTTATAGAAGACATATCCTCTATATAGTTCATAGGCTGTATTTCAACATTTTCTTAGTGTGAATTAGACACTCAAAGTTACTGCAGCACTAACAAATGGAGAAGAGCAATTTCTCAGTTGTTCACGGTCATTCTTTCTTGCAACCTCATTAGCTCTCATGAGCCTGTGCAAGACACTTTTGGAAAGATCACACAGTTAAATATCTGATCTTTCCCTTGCGACATTTTTGCCACTTAGCTTTGAGGCAATTCTCATACTTACCTAAATTCACCAGAAAGCTTTTAGATTTGTACATTTCAAACATATAAATTAAAAATGTAAATAGGGAAACATTGCAGTGTTCTGTGTGTCCTCCAGCCTCTGCTGGAGTTGTATTTCTCAGTTGCCTTTCTGCAATTCTGTGTTCTCTGCTAGTGTTACAGGTTCCCACGTGGACTGCAGCTTTCCTCCAGCATCAGCTAATATCCTAGACTTTCAATGATACATCAGACAGAGCTTGAATTGAATTTAATTTTAGTGCAGGTTATGTTTCTTAAAACCACTTGCTCCGTGGAAGCATCTTTTTCTACCATTTCCAACACAGAAAGAAAGGCCAGTTACAAGGAAAAATTTGCAAAGTACAAAAATCAATATCTACTTGGAAAGACAAAACTGCTTTTTGTACACAACCTGACAATAAAAATCTAAATATGAAACATGGATATTATCTATTTCAGTAGTACTGCAACCCTGACAAGAAACTTTGTATAAAGTAAAATTGCTGAAAAGAAAATTAGTTCTGTTTTACCTCAAACCAAGACAGCAGCACATTTCACAGCCTGCCCTCGTCATATTTCCTACACCACTATGTCACACTACTTAGACTTGCTTAGTTTCTGAGAAAAAATGGTCCAAAAACGCATATGCATCATGAATTTTTCCCACGTGGATTACAGTTCTTATTGTTGTTATTCATGATTCCCAGACAGAAACTATTACAGCATTCAGATATCAAGATGTGTGTAAAACGTCCATGTCCATATTTGCCAATCACAGTAAAATAAACAGAAATTATACTGAATTGGTTTTCATGAATCAACAAATTGATAACATTTCATGCAGCAGAAAATTCTAGTTCACTGGTTGTTGGCACAGGATTCCTGAACTAGGACGCTGGAAAGACAACTAAAGGTAACCTGGATACTCCACATAATACTTTCAATTATGTCTTTGACTTCTAGTTTACTTATTGTCTCCAGAACTGGAAGCTAATGCCAGTGACATAGATGAAATAAAAAAAAAAAAAAGGGTCTTTTTATTAGCTGCTAATCTAACTCCATGGAAGCCAATTAGTTAAACTAATCTGAATATGCTCCAAGGCTTTACCACGTCATCCTTGTCTTTTTTCATAAATCAAACATTATTAAAGAGAGAATTCAATAAAGTTACAGTGGGGTCATTTGGGATATATTAAAAAAAAATAAATCATGTGATACCAACAGATGACAGCTCACAAGTTTGTTCTTTCGGTTAAAAGATTCATAAAAACTTCCAACCAATGAAATAGACAGAAAGAAAATTCAAAGAAGATGATTTCATTTTACAGATTCGCTAATTTTATAAAATAGATTTTATGCACATAGTACTACAGAGACAGAAAACTCTTGGATTGCTTGAATTAATTCACATAAAAAAATACAAGATTATGACTCTGAAAAACTTATATATAAAACTTGTATATGAAAAACATATAACTGAAAATATATTACTGAAATAATTTTTTTCTTCAGTCGGTTGAAGACTGATCATGAAAATATAAACTTCTCCCATAAATAAAAGAGGGTGAAAAAATTAAAAACCTGAAAAAAATCACCACGAAAAGACCCACTCAAATAGGTAGAATCCACTACAATAGTGGTTATCCCAGACTGTTGTGTGCTGGGCACAAAGAGGCCCCCCTGCAGCTACTTCATAAGCTTACCTCTAGTGAATTTGTGGGGGTGAGGGTCTGCTCAAAGATTATTTTGCAGATTCTATGTGTTAATAGGAAAATCTCCCTACGTACCATATCACCAATAATACGATCTAGTATTTCAGTTAAATAGTTTCGTTTACTGACTCTTCAAACCTCTCATCCACAAAATGGATAACTAAAGAACAAATGTTTGTTTTGTCTCTGCTTCTTCTTCACATCTCTGCCCAGTAATGTGACAATGTGGACACAAATGCAAATCCCAACAATCATGAAAAGATTAAATGCCTTCAACTGTTATTTCTAAGTTTTAGCGAGATTTTCCAGTTAAGCTCCTATTACCGTTCTTAAACTCTAAGCAATCTATTGCAAAGAGAAAACTCAAACATGAGGTCTTTTGACCTGAATTGCTTGCAGGTAATTAGGATATCAAAAGTCCACAATAATGGGTACAGTACTATTCCTTTCAAAGAGTACCTAACAATGAATGTTTGATGGTACTTGCAGCTCTAACAGAAAAGTTAAGGACTCTAATTCAGCTTTTAAGACTGTCATCATGAGGGCAGGTAGGGAGTGGAGAGCTCAAATAAGCTATTGGCTGCAATGAATAGCAGTGAGTTTGGTACCTTCTAGAGACAGACAAGCTCATTAGTCAGAAGAGCTCACCAAAGCAATGCTATTTTAAAGCTCAGTGACTCTGAGCAATGGTCAAAGCAATGTGGAATCACCACAATAACAAAGACAGATGACCTGACTCAAGCACACCTAGCCAACCTCTCAAAGTTCAAAACATCTTCTAGCTCACCCAGCTGGACAAGGTAATTGCTCTGCCAAGGGGCTCAGAGCTAGCCAAGGGCAGCAGCTTTGCCCACAGAGGGGGCTCTCAGATTAGATATCAGCAGATCTGAGCATCTTCGCCCAAGCTTTACTGGTATTTGTAAATCAGCTTTCTTTTCTTCTGAGAACTGGGATTTAATGTATAATTTCTAGTAATGCCTTCAATGAAGATCTTTCATTTATAATCATTGTGGGTTTCATGCCCTTAACCCAGAGCATAAAACTGAGATTTCTTCAGAGTCATTTTTACCTCCATATTTACATTAACAACCTCCATTGGGAGCATCGAGTTTTCAGTAGCTCTGCTCTGCAAACAGGGCAGGGACATATAATAATATCCTCCTACATCACCAAAACATTTTCATGCATGAGCCAAAACTAGTATTATTAAAAGTATAATAAAGTCTTTATCTGATGGCTTTCTATGCTTCCTACAGCTATTTGCTCCACATACAGAAATGGTTTTCTCCACCCCAATAATTCCACAAAGATCCAGTTAATGCCATTCAGCAATGACTATCTGCCTGACCTTTCTTACCTGCATTAACTTCTCCTGGTTTAATCAGAATTTTCATATGCTGAAACACCTAGGAGGTATGCAGTAGTGTCTATAAATAGCCATTTCCAATTATTCTTCCTTTGACCTTTCTGTCTCTCATTCTTGCCAATGTTCCCTCCCAAGGCAGCCAAATGACAATTTTGTCAGTAGTTTTTTGAAGGTACTCTCTTCTCTCATTTATACTCCTTTTTTTCTTCCTATGCAAAAAAAAAATCTCAGCAAACATTGCTAATTAAATTATACATCTTCTTTCTGTTAATCAAGAACTAGTGCTCCATGTGCAGCTTCCAAATTATAGGTTTTATGTATATAGCTACTGTACACAGCCTCATACAGTTCCTCCACCTTGCCCTTCTTTCCACACTGCTACACTCTTTATATTGTCTTTCTGACCCTGTTTTGTATTGCCAGAAAGAAATTCAAAACTCACCCATAATATTTTAAGTTTCTATTCACTAATGACCATATGCTGATTTGTTTAAAATATCCCCTACTTTGTTTTCTGAGAAAAAAAAAATACTTTAAATATACAAGTGCATAGACTCTGAAGTGCATAGAGAAATTAGTGAAAGTCACTACCTCTCCAGGTCTCAGCAAGAGGGTCTTGAGTGAGAAAAAGACCTTGGAAGCCACAGCTTGCAATTAGAAGTGTACTACTTTCAAAAATTCAATATATATAAAACCTTGAAATAAGGCAGTGTTTTCCACTGCCAGTACAGCCTGATCTGCTTTCTGACTTCAGCACAATAAAAAGTAAGAAAGCAATACTCTTGAATAAAAGCTTAAAAACAGAAATAAAGTTGTTTGCAAATATTTATACACAGACCTATAAAGCACGTCTTGCAGACTTAACCATCAAAACATATTCCTACAATAAAAATACACTGCACACTGTCATCTTTTTTAGTGGAAAGCTTATTCAACTTTTGAAGCACAAAGGAGACATCAATTTCAAACCACTTAACATGTTTGGAACAGTCTGTGGAAGCAGAACTTGGAACTACACACTTTAGATGATACTGAGTGGAGAGAAACTGATGGTAGGATGAGGAAACTTACAGGCTTAGCTTGAAGAAGTTGGATGAAGATTTACTTAGCAATTCCCTCATTCTTTTATGAATCCATCAATGCTGCACACACTCAAACAGCTGTCAAACATTCCTATCCATACAACCAAGTATGGCATCCATTCAACAGAGGTTTGTGTAAACCTGAGGTTTTAATCTTGTTGTCTGTGGATTCCTGGCAGGGGCTCTGCAATATTTATAAAACTAAGAACTGAAAGCCCATTATCCGTAGGTTTAAACTTACAATACAAGAAAAGAAACTTTCTCTTTAAAACAAAAGTGGTCCAGAAGCGGAAAAAGGTTGGAAATCACTTATACATCAGGAAAGACTCACAACATGGGTCAAATTTATCAAATATTACGCTTTTTCCATTGATATTATGACAATTGTCAGCGAGGACTTTACAGATCACAATTTGCCTATAAATTTGTCCTGATTCTTTGTCACTATGTCCTGAGGAGTTCAAATGACATGAACCACATCCTAAACTCTATTACCTTTATTTAAATGTGTACGTGCTTTGCAGGGTGAATACATGATGTAGTTAGCATAGTTGCCATGCTTCTCGGGCAGAAAAAAAAATACAGAAAACAAATAAGACCTATAATATTTTCTTTTAAAGTTCTGGACAAAACTGTACCTGACAGCTTAATCTTAACAAAAGTTACTGTAAACGTTTGAGATGTTCTGTAGTTTAATTTTACATCTCAAAACCCCTGACCTAAGTAAAAATCTATACATTCCGAAATTCTTTAAAGATTTCTTCTAGCATTCTTCAAAAAGCAATGTTTTCGCCCCAGGATCATGCAGGCTGATAGATGATGACCTTTTTCAGAGTAAGACTGCACTTCAAGTCTATTGGTAGAAGATACAAGGGGAAATTTATATTCAGCTTCCCTTCTCAGCTGATACACAAACATAGCAGGATGACAGTTCAGAGGCCCATGGTCACTCTGGAGAACACCACAAGGATTTCAGCTTTCTGCAAAATGACCACTTTATGGTAGTTTTGGCTACCTGTAAGTAGCCAAGGCAATTCCTACTTTTCTGCAGGTTTGCAAGATTTTTAAATTCATATGTTTACTGTACAGTTCTTTCAATTCTCCGATTTCAAGTCCTACAGTAGTGAACTAATCTGAATATGAGACATTCCACAAAACCCGGTGTTCCATGGCTTTATGCTAGTGACTAATAGAAAAGGTCCCTTTTATTGGGGCAGCAAACTCCCAACAAGGTCTTGATGAGAAAAAAAAGCCCAACAAGACCTCAGTGAATATACACAAGAGATGACATTCTGCCCAAGGAATAAAGCCCAAGGCATTGACATTTTCTCATCATTAAGATTTCATAGAGCTATTTGTCAGGGACACCAGTCCTTGTGTGTTGGCCTAGCTCCAGTTTTTGTAATTACTCCCTGACAGATTAAGTTCCCCTTTGACTTTGAAATATCTCCCTGTTCTTTGTAAAAAAAAAAAAAGCTTAACACTTCTTTGCTTGGTATGTCTACCTTTTGTGGAGGTTCAGTCTTGTACCCCTTCCCACTACTGCAAAGGCTATAATTTCTGATGATGCATAACCTGCTCTGGTTTTTCACTACAAGATGGGCCGTGGAGTGCCAGTGAAACCAAAGGTGCTCTCAGTCACGCTCAAATGACTACCATTAAAGCAATGGGGTAAATTACTTCTAATAGTTCAGACCAGGGAAGCAGGGCTCTAAAGTGCTGACTAAGGAAGCCATAAGGAAAATAAAGCCTCTGACATCTTTGAAGCTTGATTCCCAGAGCAAGAAGGCCTAAGAAGAAGGACATGAGGAGTTGGGCTCCAAAGCAGAGGGAGAAAGCTTCAGTTCAGGCCCTGTCCATGATGCTTGCAGGGGGCTTGTAGGGAATAAAATAATCTTTTAATAAATGTTAATAGGCAAACTCAATTAACAAATAGGCTGTGAACTGCAAATACAGTAGTTAGAGCAACCTTTTTTCTTGTTTTTTCTTCAAGTCTTTTGTCTTTCTATCGCTGTTTTGAGATTTGTACTTTCTCTATCCATTCTCCCAGGTTCCTTCATACAATTGCTTTAAAAATCCATGTACAGAGACTTGTCTTGTTACTGGTACAGAGAGCTTTGGAATCAAAACTCCAAACTCTTCCAGACATAACTGCAACAAAAATACATGTACCTTTGGACATACTTATATTTATCATGCTTGTGGGTTTGTTTGATTTTTAATACCAAATTTAACAAAAATAATATTTGCCGTGCAAAATGCTGCAAGCAGAAAGAGAACTCCAGGAATTAACATTAAGCTCTCCTTTGCCCTTTGGCCCCACCACAGACAGGGTTTAATCCCCAGGTGCTGCTGGATTTCACTGTAAAATTTTAATTTGCAGATAGTGACTTTGGAGCTGCTTAGATTTGATGCAAAACACTCTATCCTGAAACACTTTCGCTGAGCTCTGGAAGTCACCTTCTCCACACAGCAGTAACCCACTTTGCTATAACAACAGCCCTTACACTTATGAATACGAGATGTTCATTTAATCTATAGCATCTCATTGAAGGAAATAAAAGTTTTACAGACAAAAATATAGTAAAAATATTAAAGATCACAGTCTATTGCTTTGCACAGTATCTCATAGTATGTAGAATCTCCTCTGCAGTCACCAGAACTACTCCCAGCACAAGAAGGAGTATGAGCTTGAGGCGGTCCTACACGGCTGGCCAAGGTCATACAGCACATCTGTCACCAAAAGGGGCAGAGAGCCCAAACCTCTTCCAACTCCTGCCTCCTATGCTCTAATTTTCAAACTATGCCTCCTCTCACCGTGACATTCGAAGTCTTCAGAGCTCTTTAAAATAACGACACAGTAGATTAATTTCTAAAATATTTGGGATAATGTATATTCTAAAATTATATGCATACAAAATACGAGTCATGCCAAGAAGACAGAAGGGCCATTTGTAGCGATCACTGGAGTTAGAAGCAATAACACTGCTTAAAACCAAGTAACTCTGCATCACAGTTACCTCTATACCAGAGTGCCCTTGCAAGGCCTTTTGACCAAAGCAAGCAAGCTCCAGCAGAGCTGCACAGCATACCACAGGGGTCTGTGCTGCACTCTCCGAAAGCCTGGGAAACACACACACATTCACAGAGACAGTGTTTGCCAAACACAACTCAGGAGTCTGCACACTCGCATGTTACTTTTAAAATGTTCTCCTTGACTTACTGTTTTCTCAGGTGCACATGGTTACAAAAGGTTACACAGAAAAATCCTTAAATAATTTTTTTTTATGCTCCTTTAATACAGACTTTGGGGCTATCTATTGCTAGAGACATACTAACTTGTTCCCCTTGAAATGCCAGTCTCTATCTATTGCAGTCTGATGCTTTGGCTGGTTACCAGGATGCTGCCACCAGCTGCATCCACTGTTTGTATCTTAGCTTTTCACCTTTTAACTTCATTTTTTCCCCTGCACCAATAACCTCAAACAATGTTTTTCTATGACATCCAGTGCTGAAATAATATTGGGATTTCTTGCATCTTCCTATCTGGCATAAATACAACTCACAGTCCCCCATCTTTGATGCTCTTAAACAGCAACATCAAGTGAAGAACACTGCAGGTGGGATCTTAACAGCCTAGATACCTGCTTCTGCTAACTGCAGGCAAGGGGGAAAAAGCTCATAAATAATGTGTGGCTGCTAAGCCAGAAGTACTGTGCAAGGTTTTTATTCCCTCTGTTGAAAGATTCCAGACATTCTCTCTCAGTGAATATTAACAGCTAAAAAGCAACACCAAGAAACATGTCAAAATAGCTGACTTAAACCATTTTTGCAGAGCAAATCCTGCTCCCCGTGCTGGTAGTGAGTGCAAAGAATATTTCATATTTTTGACACCTGAAGTTGCTACGTGGTAAAGCACAAAGAACATTACTCAACATTTCTCTGTGGGATGCCATACAGAAAGAGGCACAGCTGTTATCTTTCATTGGATTTTTAGTATCTACCTTCTTTAATAAGATATTTGAGGGAAAGTCACCAAAAAGGAGTGCCTGAGAGAATTAATTACCTGCTAGTAACTTCAGCTGTTCTGGGTCTGCTGCTCATGTGATTTCATGTCCTGTTCTCCCTGCTGACTCCACAGGCTGAAGACAGCACCGTCCACCCCTTTCCCATACATCAGCACATAAGATGTTTTGTATATTTTAAGACAGTGTCGCTCAAGGACTTTATCATCAGAAGCTGCTTTCTTCTGCAGCCTTACACAGGTGACAAGTTTCTTTCAATTGAAACAATATTAAAAGGCACAGTCTGCCTCGGTCATCAAATTGTTTTTGCTTCCGATGTTGCTTTCTGCCATGCAAACCAGAATAAATGACAGTAGTTCCACAGCGCTTGCTACCAGTACTGACAGTGATTGGTAACTAAAAGAACATTGGTGTACTCTTGTTAATTTCACTTATAAATATAATTGCAACTAATCAATTACATAGGGAATTAGATACCTCCACAACCAGGCTCAGTGAAGGCCCCTTAATTATCTTTGGCATCTGCAGCAAACAGCCCCTGCACTATGTGTTCCTCATTTCCATCAGTGTAACTTTACATCCTTTTGGCTTTCATAAAACAAAAGTCATCGTGTCAGCAGCTCTGCCAACCAGTGAACAACAACGTGAGCTTGCTTGCAGCACCAGGAGACAAGAGCAAATCTTTCCGGAGACATTGTTAGCAGAGCTCACATCAGTCACACAGCCAGCACATTAGAGTGTCTCCCTTGATTACAGCTGCTTTGTTTCAGAAAATTGTCAGTGGAGATAACTCTACCTCACTTGTAAAAAGAAAGAGAATCAGGGGGAAAAAAAAAAAGAAAAAAAAAAGCAATACCCTTAGCTAGGTAAGAAACTAAAAGAAACGGACCTGTTTCAGCATTATTCAGATCATAAAAAGAATTCAAGGTTCATTAAATTAAAATTTAATGTGACTTCATTCTTTGATACAGAATAGCATGGTTGATGGCTATGTTAAACATCATAATTCAATACATTAATTATTAATTCAATAAATTCAGAATAACAGTCTCAGAACAATAATGGCCAGTAATTTAGCAACTAAATTTGAGCAAAAATTAAGCAAAATATTAAAATGCCATAGCTCAGACAAGAAGTATGACTCTCTGCATTGATGTGTACTGTGATCCCAGGGCTGTGCATTCTGAAAGCATCATTATACAGCGATGCAGCTCGCTCACCTGCCGGGTAAAAATCCACCAGAAGTAATCTTTGGGGAAAATGCAGTCATGATGAATATATGCAGTCGCTAATTACGTATTTTTTCTGCTGCATTCTTCTAGACCTTTGGAACATTGCCACTGGTTTTGAATAGTCTGCAGTATGCTACAGCACATAAAAGTATTATAAGTTGAAGTAACTGTCCTTGGAAAATAGCGCTGTTTATATTACTTTCATTTTCTTTTTGCATATTTATAACTATGCCACTAGTGCACTGTAGTGTGGATGAACGATCTGTATTTCATATTGATCTTAGGGAACTCAGCAAAGACTTTCTTTAATCTATAATTAAAAATTAAAACCTTAGGGGAGTTATTCATCTGACAGTCATTTTTTTTCCTGCTGCCCTGTGCTAGTAATTAAGTTCTGCTGGTACTTTCAATTTTTATAAGAATGTGGTTTACTATAATTTTCTTCAAATTTGTTGCCACAAAACACCAGAGGCTTATGTGACAACAAAAACTTCCATTTCAAAAAATCCTGCACAGTAATACTGATAATGTATTTCAAGTGTTTGTTATTACCAAGCTGCATTCTATGAAAATCCATACTGCATATCCATCTGTCTTTACACTATACCTGTTTCAGGTAAAAGCCACAGGTTGCAGAAAGAAGAATGTAGATTTCACCATTCTGAATTCCATTTTCTTAGTTGAATACTGTCTGGTTTTACCTACTCCACCTGACTTGATAATAAGAAAGGACTGATACCACAAAACAACACCCGGTTATCACTTTGCAGTCAGAGTCAAGGGCTGATCAAGTCTCAATATGTTTTGTGCAAGAGTACTCCTTCTGTGCTGCACCCATGGGACTAATGCAAATCTTCGTATTAACCAGAACACTTCCACCCAAACTCAGAGCACTTCTCTAGGACTACGTATTTCCCCATTTCCCAGGTGGGCCAGGTGCTCTCACAACTGGCCAAAGACCCAGTTCTAAAGAAATGAATGTTTCTCTAGATTTTCACCAAACCTTTTCACATTAGTGACTAGTTAATATGCAGAAACATGACCAGCAAAACACTGCAGTAATGACAAACAAGCTGTGTATTGAACTCCCTTGCTGCCTAAAAAAATACTTGACTTTCATCTCTGCTTGTCAAATCAGAAATCATTAGTTTACAATAGAGAAACCTGGTAGTTGGCACTTTCCTCATTAGAATGAGAGCTCGGGAGGAAAACATGGTAAGAACAGCCCTGCAACAGCGCGACCCTGTGATAAGGATAGTGGCATGCGGTGCTTGACACTGCAGGTCTTGCTAGAAGGAAAATCTACAAAGCAGCTACCAGCCTTCCTCCAACCTGTCATTACTTGTAATCATAGGACTTAAAAAATTAATAGTAAGATAGGATCTGAATAACCTCCTGCCATGTTACATAGTTTCTCCGAAAGGTTCTCGATGACTAGCCTGTAAAATGCCACAGGAGAGACAAAAACAATTTTAGTTAAAGAGTCAAGGAAACACAAAGATCATAGCTAAAGCAAGCAAATCACTGTGCTGCTGCACTTCAGTGAGCATTTAGAATTTCAGCCCACTCTACTTTTTTGTCAGCACAGATAAAGAAACATTAAAGAGTTTAGATTTTAACCAGATTTAGAGTGTCAAACCCTGGAGCTAAAATGTTCAATGTCATCAATGTTCTTCCCACTTTTGTAACATGTATTTGAATGCAAAGAAAAGCTGAAGGCTCTAATGGGCACTCAAGCAAAATAAAGTAGGTATTTAGAAAAAGTCATTGACATGCCTTCTTATGCCATACTAAGAGGTTAAAAATTTGTCCATGGGTAGCATAATTAGTCAAAACAAATGCTGATATGAAGGATATAAATTTCTCTTTGGTCTTAACTAGAGTAACACAGAAGTTAATGTCTATTATCCAGGAGGGAAGGGTGTAAGTGTAAAATGTGGGTGCACAGAGGTAAAATAGAAGTATCTGGTGAATCTGTCACTTTGCTTATCAGTTCCGATTTTAAAACACGCAGCTGTGAAGATGACTATTTTGAAAGACATTTGAATTTCTTATGACATGGAATGATAACACGAAAACAAAACAGGCAAGTAATCTCAGCACAAACCCAAATCCTGTGACATTGACAATGCCCTGAGGATCATAGCCACAGCTTGAAAAAAAAAAAACATGTATTTTCTGCAGAGAGTGCTTCTCTATTTAGATTCATACCCTTGAATATTTATGAAGCCCAAGAAGGGAGGAATCCACTTTATAGGAGGGGAACATGTGAATTGGATGCTGGGTCTGCTTATTTTAGCTGGAATAGGAGGATTACAGCAAAACATTTCTGTAATCTGACAGTCTGCATTCACTGACTATCCCAGCTATAGCGTTTAGACATATTTAACTTTCAAAAAAGAAAATTACATATGTCAAAGCTCTGTTTCTATGGTTTTTCCCTTCTGAGATCTCTTGCATTGTGTTGCTTCTTATTTTTCTGAACTGAAGCAATAACAGTGTCTTAGATCCTCCCACCATCATAAACCAGAACAACAAAATTAGAAAGGTATTAGATATTTTGACTCTTTGGGGTTTTTTACCAGAGGCTGCTTTTCTTCTTTATCATTCATTTTTGAGAGTGAATTTCTAAATTGTTGGTTGTATTAGGCTATATATTATTCTCCTCTGATTGCCATATATTACAAGACCTGAACTGGCCAGTACGTTAGGGTGGAAATGCTTCACCACTTGAAAGCCAAAAGGCACCAAAGGCACCAACCTGCAAAGCCAGGTTTCATTAAAATGAAGCATATGGAAAAGCAGACCAGGGTAACCTTTTAAAGCATGAAAATATAGACCTGCTGGGATGGAGAGATTAAAACTAAATGACCTGAAAACAATCCTCTTTTTCCCTTCCTACCACATCTTTACACAGTGCTTCTTTCCAGTGCTTTTCACTTCCTAATACAGCAATTTTCCTGATTTACAACAAACTCCTCAGGCCCATAAACAGCCCCTGCAGAGGTATCCTCTCTCTCAGCCATAGGTCTGGCTTTGGGCTGCTCTTCTGCTACAGGTTTCCACTGGTCAGTGCCTCCCACAAGCCCTGCTCACCCTAGCACAGGGCCGCCACGATGGGGTAGACAGGTCGCCCTCCTCCCACCACCCAGCTGAAGTCACCTGAGTAGAACAAAGTACCACATGATAAATGCAATTCTAACACCCCTTGCAGCTACAAAAATACTATTTCTGGCTCTATAGCCCTTTGCGAAGTAGTCTATGCCCAAGTCATCCAGTAAAGGAGCCCTCTCTCCCTGTATAAAAGGCATTATCAAATGGAAAGCAATACAGACCCCAGTCTCAATTACAACAACCATCATTCTATTAGGCCAATTTACATTTACTCATGACAAATACATGTTTCTATAAGCAAAAATATTTTCGTAGCACTGCAGCTAATCACGGAATCACAGAACGACAGAGTTAGAAGGGACCTCTGGAGATCATCTAGTTCAACTCCCCAGTGATGCTTTGTTTCACTGTACCTGATCAAGCAGCTCTCATGGAGAAATTACACTGAAGCAGCAGATGAGTGTGTTATGTGTGTTGACCTTGTGAATGGGAGGAAAGTAAATCTGTGTTGTTGGGGTTTTTTTATTCTTCTAGAGAACTTCTACATTCTGCTGCCTTAATGTCTCTTTGCATAACTCAATATCCTTGATCCCAAAGGGACATAAAGTTTGACACCTTTATTTTCTGTTGCTTCCTTGTTTTCTATTAGCTGTTAGTGTGAAGATATTGGATTTTTTTTTTTGATCCCTCAGAAGAAAATCAATCTTTCTGAAGAAAAACAAGCAGAGAATTGTCTATTGACAATCACTGTTCATTTAACTTTTTCCTGTTATTTAGAAGGCAGTAAATGCCTCACTCTACTGTAACACTACTTGTATTAACACCAAGTATTCTCCAAGGTTTTCCATTTTACTACTTAAACTAAAAGATTCCCTTTTCTATTGGCTCAGGCTCTGCAGCGGTCACACAAAATGTGAAAGCAAATATTGCAGATTTTCTGTCCAGTGATTAATACACAACTAAGTTATACATCAAACCTCAGATGGGCTGGAGCAGAAAATCTTTATTAGAGAAAAGGCTTAAAAAATTCTAAACTTCAGAGTTGCACCTCATGTCCAAACTCAGCCATTTGCATATTCCCCAGAATAGAATCTGACCCAGGAACCTGCTGTGAATATGTGGTACAGGTGATCTGTGCATGGGCAGTAAATCCAAAGTTTCTGATACATACTGTGTTTGCTAGCTGGGCCCATATGGATGAGCAGCCCAATTTGGCATGGCAGTAGGTTGTACAGCCTCTTGTGGTGTTTGGAGCACAAATTGTTGAGAAAAGAGCAGAAGAGACACTCCTAACATCATAGCCTTTTCCTGCTTTGTCCAAAGTTTTCAAATCTTATTTTTCTACCTGTTAATTAGCTACTATCAGTTTGTAAGCAGAAAATTTCAATTAGAAAACTTGGAAAATGATCTGAGGTAAACAATGACACAAAAAAATAATTTGCACTGGAAAATTTGCAGAAGCCAATATATTGTCAGTAAGATTCCTCACATGAATATGCAAAGCTCTTATTAAATTAAGGAGAGAGAAACAAAAGCAACAACAAAGCATATGAAGATTAGTTATATTCAATCATCATGGTATATATTGGTTTTTTTCCCCTGGGGTCGAACAGTAAAGTTGATTTAAAAATTCTATATTAAAAGTGATTACCAAAAAAACTTTATCTCCCTCAAATACAATCCCTTTTGGTAGTCTCTCTGAAGAGCAGAAAGGAAGGTATTATAACTGACATGTCAACAAGACTGTAAATGGCTTTTCATACTTTTGAGGTGACAAGGATGTAAATGAAATTCCATGCTTAAAAGGCAGGCAAAGGGAGCAAGACAGCTGCTATAACTAGATGTGCTAAAAATAATAATAATTAAAAAAATAGATAGATAAATAAATAGAAGCAACTTTTCTAAGAAATGAGATACAAGTTCCCCCAGGGCAAGAGCAGGGACTTGTACCATCAATAGTGGCAACAGTGTCACAGAGAGTAACAGTAGGTACCATTCCTCTTGGGTCCTTGCAAAACAAAAACAAGATGGGGATTTTTAAGGACCTTCAAATGTACATACTACAGAAGCTGCACAGGGTATTGTTAGACTGCAGCAATTTTTTTTTAATTCCTTAAAATCTGCTTACTTAATTCAGGTATTTTCAGAGTGAAATCAGAAAACATGAGCTCAACAAAATGGACCAACAGACCAGCCTGTCTCCAGAATAGTCTAGCTAAGAACTGAGTGAGAGTAGTTCTAGATTTTGTAGTCAGGAAATGCTGTGACTATCCCAGTTTCCTGGAGTGGACTTCCAGTTGCCCAGTGGAGGGGACCAGTCAGAGACCAGTGTGCTGCCCCACTGAAACCGCTTGGCCTGGCCCTCCACCAAGTGTGGCAACAAAGCCAGCATGGCAGGGAAGGTGCTTTTCATTCAAAAGCAGCACTGTTCCTCAACACAGACAAAAATTTTCCATTAGAAAAATACCAATCCAAAAAAATTCAGCAAGGACAGGTCAGTTTAGCCAGCTCTAACGACTGAAGCTTTCTGGCTTCCTGCCCACCTGCCTGCTGCCTTGCCCTCCCATCTGTCCCAGCTCTTCATAGCGTTCCCCATTTTCCTGAAATAACTGGCAGCCTGGAAGTGCCACCCTGAGCTGAGATTCCTTGGGCATCATCCCAGCAAGGAGGGCAGGCATCAGGGGTCCCCCTCTACTGCTATTATCATTATTATTGCAGTTGCTGTTGTTTTAATAGAAATATACATTCGGAAGACTCGATGCAGACCATGCTGAGTATCCAGGTGTCTTCTGTAATGCTTCTATCTCCCATTATTACATTAAAGCCCACAGCTCTCATATAAGCAGTCAAGAGAAGGGGTCCTCAAGACTATCATTCATTTCCTCACTAGACACACATTTACAACAAGAAGACATGTTTACAGCCTAATTAGCTACTGTCAGGATTTCATTAACCACTGCCAAAAGCAAATAGACAAAATTAAAGGTGCTGATGTTTTGTACAGGGATTTCTAAATATTTTCTTTCATGGGAAAGGGACTCTTTCTCAGTAAGATAAGAAGGCAAAACACAACTGAGAAGAGGAAGGGAAAGGAGAGGTTTTAATACAGAGAAAGAAAGTATAGCTTCTTTCTCCATAAATAAACATGTTTTATTATTGTCACAAGACTTAGGGGATGATTTACTGCATATACAGTGCACATGTTAACTTCAGTCTACTTCAAGTAAGATTTTGGCTAGGAATAGGAAAGTGAGAATCTCACTGTGCCTCCTGTAAGAGCAGGCAATCAGGATGCAGTGTTACTGGAAGACCATATTCAGGATGGCTGCAGCAGCTTATAGAACTCCTAAATCATTTCCAGGGAGGATTGTCTGATTAAAAGAAGAGTATTTTAGATGCGTAACAGAAAAGATTTCCAAATTAATTTACTATTAGACAGGGTGCTGGCTTCACAGCGAGCCTCTGTTTTACTGGGTTTCATTGTTAGTCAGTTCATCACAGGCACAGATACTTGCTTCCACCCCATTCTTCAGGCTCAGTAGATGCCTTTCTGCACTGATGAGATACACTAACAGCTGATATTCTGGCTTCCTGTATACCTTGCAAAAAGTCAAAACTGAAAAATATACCTCCCTGCAAAACGTAAGCCCTGGAAATATTCAGTTCCCATTAAATTCCAGCAGGGAAAACCTTTGGGAATCTATAATCTTTTGTCACAGAAAAAAGTATTTTGGAAGGAAGCGTTATTAGTCTAGTTCACTTTCTTGCTTTAAGCAGGGCTAAAATTAAATTATTCTCTCCCTCCCACCCCAAGATACTAATTCATTCACATTGGCACACATAACAAGGACAAAGTCCCCAAAAAATATCAGAAATAAGGCAGGGGGAGAAATCAAATCAAGCATATAAAGATCATCTATTCCAGCATGAACAATCATACTTTCATGTAAATGAAATGATCCCAGTTTGGATAACTTGCCCTTTGAATACTAAGTTTGCTCCTCACCCACACAGATATGAGTAGTTGTTTTCCCAAGAAGGATTTTTCCATGAAAGTCTGGGGGAGTATAGGGGGTGCGTCCTGCATTTGTACACCTCCATAAAAAGAAATCACACCTTTTTATTAACTTTTCTTCCTCCAGTAGGAAGGTAGGTAGGTAGATTAAAGCACGCTTTTATACCCAGCCTCATTAGATAACTATATTAACTGAGCAATTTACTATCTAATTTATTTCTGAAGCTGCTAATGTTTATAGCACTTCTGTGATTGCAAAAAATGTATAAAGAGGACCTAAGAATATTCTAGTGTAACTGCTTCTGTGCCTTGCTAAATACTTTCCATGACTTTGTGATATTGATTTATGTTGAAAGAGCTATTTTCATCGTAAGAGCTGCAATCCCTTTGAGAGTAGCCCTGGTTGTTTGTTCTGTGAATGAGATGCTGACAGCCTCGCCAACATCAGCACCAAGATTTCCCTAGGAGTCAGAGCAGAGCCCAGACGATTTAATCAAGAACAGTACTATTATAATAGCACAAGACAAACATTAATTTTAGTGATTTATAGAGCACCTATGCTGTCATCTTACCTCTCAGGAAAGAGCCATCAATTACCCAATAGCAATTTCACGAAAATAACTCCTAGTTTAATTGCAAATACATGATAAACATGCTCTGAATCCAGACACTTAAAGCTTTACAACATAAATTTTCACTCAGCAAGTTTTTCATCTGATGATGAGAAATCAGTTTACAAAGCTTAGTATTTTCCCAATGCTCCTTGGGAAGTTGAGTCTGATTATCATCCCAGAAACACACTACAAATTCATCAAAAACATCAGAAGTAACGACAGAAAGGACTGGGGTCTAACACGGATCACTTGATTAAACATCAGTTTAGCGCAAGCATTATTGCTTCAGCATAAAAGGTTTTTCTCCTATTTTATTGTTAGGCTTCTCTCACTTCTAGTTAAATGTAATTTAAATTCTGCTTTTTAATAGCTATTAATTATAATAAATAAGGAAAATAAAATTTACAACATTTTTCTGTACTTTATATCTGAATTTGAATTTAAACTCTTCATTTTCATGATATCCAGATTGCACAGTTTTATTTTTCATCCTCTCTCAGGTAAGAAACAACCAAGAATTTATCATGAAAAGAAACAGCTAAATATAAAATATTCAGTGCAAATATTCAATTCACCCCTTAGCAGAAGTGGAGAAAATCTCCATAAGCATTCCAACACTTTTTAAACTTTGTTTAGTCATAGTTCTTTGCAGTTACATAATTTCAGAAGTACAACAAAAAAACGTTAGTGGAAAATGATGAAAACCTATTGTATGCTGCACAGACAGGGACAACTAAAATTTGTACAACATAGAGCTTAGCTCAGCAGATACGCATATACATATGTAAAACTCCAAAAAGACTCGAACCAGTAAGTTCTGCAAAGAGGTGGAGCCTTGCAGTCCTCTCTGGATTTTACTATCTGAATTTTAGCTGTAACGTCTTCAACAGTAAAAGGTTCTTCCCCTTATCAGGAATTGTGCGAGACCATTCTGTAACAGGCTTTCTAGACAAATGTGTCTCTCCTTGCCACAATAAACTTTAAAAATACAAAATTAAAATTAAAAGGAAGCAAGTTATTTGCTGTACTTGTGTCATCTGAATGAGATGTGTGGTCGCCTGGGAAGGAGCAGTGCCTGTTGAAGCACTCTGAAGGAAAAGGCAGACAGGACCCAGGGAGAAGCACAGTGATGTGTGGGGCAGTGCAAGGGATCAGAGGCCCAAGCAGAAATACAGAAAGAAACAGTGAAGAAAGAGCTGATCAGTGTAGAACTTCCCAGGGACTAATGGGAACTGAGTACAGTTTGCTGGCACCAAAATCCGTTGAGATAGACAGTGCAAAGCTTTAGCACATAGGCTCATCTGCAAGGACAGTGAGCCGGAGAACCATGTATAAACTCTAACTCCTGCTCCACTTTCCCTGGGCTTTTTAGGTATTTTGTTTTAAACAGTAAATCTTTGAGTTTCATTCTAATAAAACCTAATAAAGGGGTTTCTGGGCTTTCTGGGCACCTCATTTCAAGGACGGTCTAGGCAGGTCCACTTCAAAATTTTGTCTGCCTTGAGGCCCCATCACACCAAAAATTAAATGAAGAAATTACTTTTTTTTATCATTTGAACATATAACTGTTAGTAGATGTAAGCAAGGAACACAATTTTGGCAGTATGTCAGTTCTTAATTGCTATTTGTTTCTCATGAAGTCCTTTCTTCTTCTCTCACACTCCCAAAATATAGCCCTTTTAGTGTGGCAATTACAAACTGGTGATAAGTTTGCAGTCAGAAAAAGAGTTAGAGAAGAAGACAGTCAGACCAACAGGGTACACAAAAGAAATCGGCCTTGCTGCTGTAAGGTGGTATTGATGGAAGTCAGAAAGCTAGGAAAATCACTGAAGGAGAACTCAGTGCTGCAGCAGGTCACAAAAGGTATTGGATTTGTTTAAGTTCGCCTGGTCTGGAGCCACTCTACTCATTGTTACTTGCTGCGAGCACGCACCCTTTCTCCCGTTACTGCTGTTTGGCAGTAGAAGACCAGGGCTGCGAATTGCAATGACAGCAGTTGCTCTGAGCATTCAGAAAATGACAGTAAAATATTGACTGGGGATGTGTCACAAACACTGACTTTTCCCTAAATGCGTTTTCATATCAGCTCTGAATCTTTACATTTAGACACTAATAATGTCAGATACTTTATATTTAAAAAAATACGGCTTGCTGGAACCTTCCATTCAAAACCACACCCTGCCAAACCTGAGTTTCATCTTCCTTAAACCACAAATCATGCCCCAATACACAGCAGTACACAGCATCAATACAGCCTGCATTATTTATAACTGTCGCTAGCTACATTTGAGTCCTACTAGAGCTTAAAAAATACTGTAGACCATTGTTTCAGCATTAAAATTTGAAGTGTGGAGAAAAAAACCTCTCTCTTAGGTGTCATTCAATTAATCCAAAACCAAAACATATATCATCTTCTGTGATTCCATTTACTTTTATTTTCTGTTTCACCAGAGAAATAATTTTAAATTCCTAACTAGTTTTACTTGTTTGGGTTAAGAAGTCCCACAAGACTGCTTAAAGTCAGATTATTTGTAAATTAAGTAATTTGGCAAAATTGCAAACTAATAGGTGCAATTTGTATCGTGACTGAGCAGTAGAAACTCCCTGGAGAGAAAACTACGTAAAGAGCATTTGTGATACAATACCTTTTCTGGAGTAGAAAATTTACTTCCATTGAAGCTCAGAACAGGTACAGAATAAAGAATACCTCAGCAAAAAAGTCTCTGGTTTTGAGTGAGAGTATAAAACTTCCTTGACTTTGTAGCATAAAGTTTACTGTCTTTTCCAACAGGGGGAAGGGTGGGGAGGGAGAAATGTAGAAAGGCTCAACATTTAAGATTTCTACATCTAATAAAATGTGAACAAACATGTCACAACACATTGAAACTGTGGAAAGACCAGTGGAAAAATTTTATAAACCGGTTTGAGTGTCTCTGTCTCCCTCCCTTAGTCAGACTGCTGGACTGCCATAGCCATTTATATATGAGCGGACAATAATACACTTTTACTAACATAAAGTAAGTGCAAAATACTTCATCACTGAGGCTGTTTATCCAACCAGACTGATGTCACTTTCATGCATACAATGCCCAGCTGGAGACAAAGAAAAAGCACCTAAGAAAAATGAAGTACTAGTCAATACTTAGTTCCAATGCTCCATCGCAAAAGACCGATGCACTGATTGCCTGCCTTCCAGGCAGTATAAAACACGTCTTTCCACAGCTATTCAAAAGCTCGAGGAGACATTATAATTACTGCACCGTTGGCCAAATCCCCATTTTTCACAGGCCAAATGAATTCCAGCACCAGTTTAGGCTTTCTTATGCCATGACTCATTACTTCAATCCACTTCAGTAAAAGTGTAATGAAGACATTACTTAGAGGTAACCAAAGGTTATAAGTACCAGTATGGCATAAATTTGAGAGAAAACTTCAGCCCAGCTGAAAATTGACCCTTAAAATTGTTACACAGAAAGCAATTGCAGTTTACTGGGAAGGGAATAAAAAAGACTTATTTAGGTGTTTGGGATGCCGAATTTCTACGTTTATATTATGTAGCTCACACTTTGAACAAGGTGAAAAAGTGAAAAGTCTGGGCTAGAGAGAAATGCCAAACTGTAGAGAACTCATTGATGTCTGGTGAGAAGCTATATATTATATGGTGTTAACCTCCTCATTCTGATTATAAACTTAACTAAAAAAGCAGATATCGGAAAAAGTATTTAATAACTTTTCTATGCCTAGGTTTGAAAAAATAGAAGTACACCTGAGAAAATGTGAGGAACTTTTAAGAATGTGCAGCACAGCCTGTGAACTTGTGTTTAATATCATAACAGAAACACTGAAGTTATTTAGGCAGATCTCACTGCCTATAAATCTCTGGGGTTTAATATTCGCCCTAGTCATTCCCCATGGATTGGTTTTGTTTTGTTTTTAAATAAAGTATTGCTACAAGCTTCATTCTCTTCAGATCAGGCCTATATAGTTTCAGAAAAGCTTTCCTTGTGGATCTGAAGCTGTATTATATACTTTCATCTTTCCTGGAGGTAGAAAGGTCACCAGAGATACATATGAATAGTGTCAGTCATGAATAATTTGGGGTTGAATAACTTGAATAACTAATAACTTGAGTTTCCACACAGGCCTCAAAAACACCTTGAATCTTTTAAAATGCAGCCACAGAGAGGAAGAGAAGAAGGAAGGTAAGCAAACAGTCTAACATTTTTTGTGTGTTGAACAGTTTTGATATGAAAAATTAGAATTTCTTACCTACACCTTACTAAGTCACACTCAGTCTACAGTAAAAAGATTTCTTCATAATAATACAGGCCAACTTTGACCACAAAGTAGCCTAAAAAGCTTTAGTTAATTTTCATTTGTTTAATGCAGAAGTGCAAAAGCAAACTACAGCCCTGAATGCATGCCTTTATATTATAGTATAGAGAAAATTACTGATCAGCTAACTATTAATATAGCTGTAATGAATAAAGTGTCAGCCATTTCTTCATCTCTAAAAAACTGGCATCTCCCTAGCACAGGATTTGAGACAGTTGATAGCAACAAAGAAGTCCATTCTTGGTGGATAATTTCTTACTGTTGTTCCCACCCTCAAGCACCTCTTTATAAGGCTACTCTCAATGCAGCTCCCAAGATCACCATTGTAAATCCTTTTTTCAACATGAATTTCAATGTAAGACAAAATTATTTTCTCTCCAGCGAAAAGACATAAAAGTACATCATGAAATATAATCATTTTCATGATAAACTACACACAGATTCTGTTTATCCTTATAGAACATGTTTTGCCCAAGGGACAGTAAAAGGTAAGAATTATGTACACCACCACGGATTAAAAGATATTAGACAACTGAATCTTTTAAAGACTCTGACACTGCCCAGTTGACTGAACTTATAGGTCAATGTCCTTCAGAATAAAAGACATTGTACACTACAGAACACTGAAGGAAACTTCAGGATAATAGCATTAAGGTTGATATGAGAAAAGATTCGGAACTTGTGTTGAGAGGAGATAGAAAATAATATGCAAAAGTATTCGCTGTTTTTCATTCTCCTATGGGTTTAAAAAAAAAAAAAAAAAAGTTAAACAAACAACCAAAGCTACAAGACTCCAAGACAGAGGTTTTTCTTTTCTACATTTTATGGATATAAAAGCTCAAGGATCTCATACAGTAGAAAACAGAATGTAGAAACTTCTCCACAGTAAGAGGTGTCGGATGCACTAGTTCCAAGTCCTGCCTAAACCGTCACTGCTTTGTAAATGCAGCAGCAACAATCTGTGCCAAGCATCTGGGAACCTAAGTCTGAGAAGAGATTAACTTGGCCAGACCTTTTTGCTGGATCTGGTCAGACCTTTAAAAAAGCAAAAAGGAAAAATAAAAATACTAACGGATTGAACTCAACTCGGAAGAGAAGACAGAGATAAGATTTGCAGACAAGACTGCTCCTGTGCCCTATCCTCGCAAGTGGTCTTTGTTTCCACGCTTTCTATTTCAGCAGTTTCTGAGCTGCAGCAAACTCTGCCAAGGTCCCTTTGGTCTCCAGGCAGTTCTCTCTGTCTTTGTCCTAGAACTGGCAGGTTGCTCCCAACCCTCCCTTGAAGGTTCTTTGCAGAGTGTGCAGACACCCAGCTCCCTTTCACGCCCACTTAACCTGCTCTGCAGTCTCTAAAGCCACCTCTTCCCTAAGAGAAGGACCAACAAGACTCCACAGCCTCAAAGGTTACCTTATGGCAGTTTTGAAAGGAATGAACAGACGTGAGCTAAAAACAGATCAAAGACCCAGACCATCACAACAGAACTATGTAAAAAGTCATTTTCTGACATTCTTTGTTCACACGCACAAAAATGATGAAGCCGCTTAAAACTAGGATATTTTCTTTCTTTAATCGCCATTTACAACATTGGAATTTAAGTACCACTTAAAATTAGAAGCATTGAAGTACCACTCCTTGAGGGTTTCATTTATGTATCTAGACCAAGATATTTATGCATCATTGATCAGACTAGTTTTCAGTTTAGTCCCTAGAAACAATGCAACCACAATGTTAACGGCTTCAAATAGTATTATTTGAGATTATTTGCAATCTTCCAACAGAAGCACTTTCCTCAGAAAAATGGAGTAATTGAAATATCAATTAGTGCAGTTATAAGGAAATTTATTCAAGTGGCTTGGTTTCAAGATGCATGATTAGACCAAAAATCCTTAATAAAATGCTTGTTTTAAAACAGGGACAGAAACTTCTAGAAAATTAAGTCTGTTCTGTTTTTCAACTTGAAAATGAAGTTGCAGTTCCTCCTAGTTCTGTGTTGGTAGTCATACCTGAACCATCCATGCCAGCACCAACCTACATGGTTCTATAAAGAATATTCCAAATCACAAAATCCATGGAAGGGCTGAAAGGGAAGCTGTTATCATATCAGCTTGAAACTATTCAGTAAAATAAATATTTTTGTAAATATTTTTGTTGAATCAGCCTTAACTGAACTATAAGAAAATATTGGACAAATACAGCTTCTCTATACTCTTCAGATAGAATTATCAGTCAAACCATTTGGAGTGACAGAACAAGGCAACACATAAGTAGAGAGTCAGGATTGTACATTTAAAGATTTTTAATTTTAGTTCCGGCCTCAGACAAGACAAAAGGAGCCAAACCTCAAGGAGATAAAAGAATATTTAAAGTAACATTGTAGCAAGCTCAGTATTTTTCCTATTCCTAGAGCAAAGTGTGATCCTTGGTTACACACTCAGCTGCTTTAAGGGCAACCTGAGGAATATACAACCACCACAGAAAACTGGTCTTAAGAATGTGGTTGCTGTGCATTCCTTCATACGCCAGTTAGCAGAAATAGTAGTTGACAGACTACTGCATACACCTCTAATTTGGTGCTATGCTGTCGATATTCCCATCAGATTTGTATACAGTTTGCTATTTCAAAGAGTCATATTTTATTGTCACAAGGTGAAACTGAGACAGGCCCCCACATGAATCAGAACAGAAGTTCACCTTCCTCTAATCTGCTTTAAATTTCCTACAAGATACACCCTAAGAGACAATAACTGTTTTTCACTTTAACATATACATAATGATGTATAAAAAATTGTCTTCAGGCTGCAACATAGCATAAAGTTTCAGAGTTTCAGATGTGGTTTCTGGGGTTTAAAATCATTAAAAAAAAAAAAAA